>VWPW01009177.1:0-32483 GCA_013389825.1 Crypturellus undulatus | reverse complement strand
CGACCTGCGCGGAGCTCTCCGCGGTGCTGAGCGGCCGCCCGGAGCGCGCAACGGCCGCCGGCGGGAGCTCTCCGCGGTGCTGAAGCGCCGCGCCCGGAGCCCTCCGCGCTGCTGAACCGCCGCCGCCCGCAGCTCTGCGCGGTGCTGAAGCGGCTGCGCGCTGCGCGGGCGGCGTCATGGTGTTCGCGCCAGGTAAGAGGGGCGCCGGGGTGGCAGCCCGCCGCCCCGTCCCGAAGGTCACCCCCGCGGGGAGGTCACCTCCCTGTCCCCGCGGGGGAGGCTGCTCCGGGCACCGGAGGAGGCGGGAGGCAGCTGGCGGACCTGGGCTGCTGCCTGGCGGGGACGGGCTGCTTCAAAGGGAGGGCTGAGAGAAGGATGCACTCTGCGGAGGAGCAGGAAGCCGTGAGGGTTTGTCCTGTATTTCCTAGTTCCTGTCCGGGGATGAAGCCTCCGTGCAAGCGTGTGGTCGGCTGAGCAGGACAGGCTGTGCAGGAGTGTCGGGGAGGTGGCCGTGACCTGCCAAAGAAGGGAAAGTGGAGATGCCCCCAGCACCAGTGCTGCAGAGGTTGCCAATGAGGCAGACTCTGGAATGGATGGAAATATCTTGCTACTGCCACCTTTTCTCCATTCTAAAGTATGTGAATGGAAGAGAAAAGAAAGTTTGTTCACGCCAGTCCTACAGTCATTACCAGAACAACATTAAAGACCGGGATCCCATGACAAATACACCTCATCCTGTAAGCATCTCTGCTGTGAGGTATATATAATCTCTATAGAAGGAAGAATAGAAACTGCAGAGAAACTGCATTGATCCTGCTACATTCTGCTCAGAAGTGGTCAGTCTTGTTGCTCAGAAAAGAATGAGGTGCTGAGTATCACTAGGATATGAATATCCTATATAATGTCTCCTGTAGCAAAATGTTTTGCTTTTGGCTTCTCATGTGTGTGTAAAGATGTATAGTTGCTAAAAATAATGTGTCAGTTGAAATAGGGGGAAAAAGCCCCAAAACACTTCAGCTTGTCAATGAACAGCCATTAAAATCTTTATTTTAAAACTTAACAGAAGTTTTGCCTCATTTGAAATTTCATATCTGGTCTGTGAAAGGTCAAGAATCCAGTATATTTAGAAGGCTTTATACACACATGAAAAAAAATAGTGTTGGAGCTGACTTTATTAACAACTGAAAGTCCAAACATTTTGAGAAATTAATATCCTTTTTCAGCAATCAAAATGCTCATTCTCAAGAGGCCCAGTTGTTGGCTAATTGGATACTTTCCTAAACAATTTGTCTTGAAAATCAAGGTATCAAGTTGTTTATCTCCAGCCACTGGGTTTTTTGTTGTTGTTGTTGTTGTTGTTTTGCTTTGTTTGTAGTACACCTTCTTGTATTACTGGATCTCTTCTGAACTCCTTTTACCTTGTAGTCCAGCTGTCTGTCGCCATTAACATTTTTGTATTGAAATGCACCATGGGACTGGAGTACTGTAGGAAGAAATTACCACTAAAATAATGAAAACACACACTCTTTCTCCCAACAGGCTGTGATGGAAAAAATCTCATCAGGAACTACATAAAATTTCTTTTCACACCTCTAATCCATAAAGAAAAAAAATCTGTCTGGTATAGTCGTTCTTCTTTAGTCTGCGTTTACATAACGAAACACCAAATCTTGTCATAATATACATAGAGTAGCAAAATAGAGATGTGTAGAAGAGATAATAAAGCAATCAGAGGAGCTTGACAATCTATTGCATTCATCAGAGCAAGCCTGAGTAGATTGCATTTTTTTAATCGCTCTTCTTCACAGTGAATCCGTCCTAGCATGATCTCTTTTTCTAATTCAAAAACAAAAGAAACAAACAAACAAAAAAGGGTTTTGTAAATCTTTAGCATCTCCATAGCACCTATGGATATATCATAGAGGAATCCTATGAAACTGAGTTTCATTCTTTGACTCCACTTTTTTATTTTATCTCATTGTGGTGAATGACCTGATTTTCTGTTTCATTTATTTGTTTTCCGTGGTGGAGAGAGGTATGTTTCTATATCTGTAAATGCTTATACAGTATGTGCCTTCATCTCAGAGTGACAAAAATGCTTCCAGAAGAAAATACTATTCATGCTGAAGACAAGGATATGATTTCTGTATAAGATAATAATTGAGACATTACTACAATAATAAAGACCTAATGGTCTGTTCATGAATTATTAAGTAGAAGTAGTCTACTAAGTTTAAATATACTTCTTAAAAGGTGAAACCAGTTCACTATCACCTGAATAAGATTTTCTAGTTAAGATTCAATTCTTTCCCCTAAAGAAAGAGGAATATACTTGATTGCTATTGGAGGAAAAAAAAGTCTGGAAAAAGTCTCGATATTACTAGGTTAGATGAATCAAAATTGTTACACAAATACCAATATTTAGTGTCCAAAAACAAACAGTTCATTATGGACATTATATTTCTCTGCAGGTATTCAAAAAGGTATTTGTGTGATGTTCACAACCACTTCTAATCAACTTTGAGTCTTAATATAAAGGACTATAGCAACTGCCTGGAGGGGAAAATCAAGTGAGAAAAGGACATTTTTTTTCTTATTTGATTTAATCTGATTAATATTTCATTGCTATTTGCTGTACTGATTGACTTACGGTAAGTGGGTTATAGGAAATACAACCTTACCTGTTAGATATCTGAGGATTCAGTCTGTTTAAAAGGATTCTCACGTGACATGCCTATTTAGAACACTCTCTTCACAACAAGCATGTGATACATGTAATAGAAATGTGAACAAGGTACTGCACCACAAAGTTTAGCTTTTTCACTATTCCTGAATTGAACTACTTCAGCAGTAGACAAGACAAAGACAAAAAAGCATCACTTATCATTGCATATAGGGAGGAGGTGTGGATGAGACTGCAGTAGAGAAGCATGAAATTTCTATATTTCGGACTTGGCCATAAAGGAAAGTCATCATTGCTGAAATGACAGATATTTTTTTTTTAATGATCCTTTAGAGATAATGGATTCAAAGCTTTAAAAAATGATCTCTACCAAATTAGCTTATAAAAGATTGATTATTATAAATAATTCCCTGGCTTAAATATCTGTCCTTGTAAGGCAATGAATGAAGAGTTATTAAAACATTTTGCTGTTCTGAAACATCAGCAGAAAATATGAAAAGCTGACTTGAGAATGCAGCGAACTTTATGCTGCTACCCTTCATTATTTCATAAAGGATCGATCACTTCCCCTATCAGACCATCTACCTGATCAACAGTGATTTTACTTTTAAGTATGCATATAAGATTTAATAATACTTGTGTTAATATGCTTTTGGAAATACTTTATCTTAAACACTTTACGTTAAAAAAAAAAAAAAAGAGTGAACTTAAAACTTAAGGAAAGACAATTAGATGTTACAAATGTCAGAATATTCACTGATCAGCACCTTTTTCCTGCAGCAGCAACTATACTAGTTTTCCAGCAGCACAGCTGTTCTTAAAATTTTTAAGCTAAGAACCATGTAGCAGACTTGCATAATGACACTGAAGATCAGATGCACATCCTGTACTGAACATTTTAGGAATCTCATTAGACTGCAATTGAGGACATAGCAGCTGCACATTGAAACAGATGTGCTTGCTAGTCTGAGTAGTCCTGATCTTCTCTAATGGAAAGGCTGGGAAAACTATGGTGTGTCATGGGAAGTGACAACATGGAAATCTTTATGGTCACTTTCTTTTTTGATAATAGAATTACAGGCAGATAGCGTGGAGAATCGTGTCTGCAACATACAGATCAAGACACTGAGGGAGACACATGACAATAAAAGGAAAAACTGCTATCAATAACTTTGCTTCTCTGAAGTAAATCTCTTGTGGGATATCTCATGTCTATGCCTGGAGTGGCACAAAGGAATTGTTGGTTATAATGAGTCTTTGACCCACGAGAATAATCATAACAAGGCAGAGCATAATCCTTGTCCCTGTTAGCTGTTGTACAATTTTCAATTAATGCTGCATTCTGAATAAATATAGCTTAGAGTCTTCTGAAGGTTAAAAATCAAATGAAAGAAAAGCTAAGATGAGATTTAAGAGCATATATGTGTAGGATTTTTACTCATTAGCTTTGTGTTGACAAAGTTCATGTCAGATATATTTCACAGGCAAATATTGGACAAGACTATTTTGCAGAGTCATCATAAAAAGGTTTTCTTGGCCAGAGTTTGTGATAGTTGGTAGTGAAGCCATACTGAGTGTGCATGCTCATTCCCCCCAAATCTTAGCCATACTTGGAAAACTCTCTCTCACCCTCAGAAGAAAGAAATCAAAAGGAGGAAATTTATTGATACATTCCATTGAGAAAAAGTCTTTCTTGCGTTGATCTGTCTCTAATGATGTATTGATCTTTCCCTTGCTGTGGAAATCCGCCAGTAGATCTCATTAGTGAAGTGAATAAATGTTAGTTCATAGATATTCAGAACTGTGATGAAATTAGGAAGATTAAAAAGTAATCAACAATACTACATGCTATATTTCTTTGCCAAAAGCATGAATCAACACATATGCATAGTGTTAAATACTGGGTTAGCATTTACTTCAGATTATTTTGACCAGGAAAGAAGGTACAGACCACGACAAGTGGGGATGGCACTTGTCACTTCCACATCACTGGATCGAATCCAATCCAGGTTAGCTGCGAGAGGAACTCTCAGTTTTTCTGGTGCTGTGTAGTGAACTATACTGAATGAGTTTGGAGGCACTGGGCAGAGTTATCAAATCATGCAGTTACTACCATTCTTGCTGACACTTTGTACGGTCACCAGGTACTGGGCAGAAAGTCAAGCAATGAATGTGCAAAGGGAGTGAGTTACCCTGACCTCTAAAGTTTATTCCTGTGAGTCATTATTCTTCTAGATGAATTGCTCTGTTGCACTTGTTATAGGCATAAATAATATGTCCGATTCCAACCTTGTAAGTTTCAACATCATAATCAGAATTAAATTCACTTACTGGAAAATACAGTGAAAGGTAGATTTATTCATGTGCCTTCCATCTTGTCTATTAAGGATTTTATTAAGGACACAATCCATTGTATTAAGTTTACCAATATTAAGTTAAGCAAAGGCTGTCTTCAAGCAAAACATTAATAATTTCCATATAGACTCTGTGAAATAACCTGAGTATTGGTTACACATTTTGTGGTATGCTCTTTATCTAATAATTGCAAGCTCCAGAATAAGATCTATTATGTTTCAGGGGATTGGAATTGAAGCAGAATCTTCACTGATGTTAGCAGAAATGAAAAGCTGACCTGAATAACAGTAAAATGCTTCAGGTTCCTTTAGAAAGGCTTGCAGTGAAGTCAAGGCAGGTAAGCTCTGTGTTGTCATCTGACCCTGCAATTCCCTGTAGTAATGTTATCAGAACATTATTCCTTTGTCAAGACAGCCTGAAATTTTCTGCCTAAAGAAGTAAGCTGAGCTATATTTTACTCAGGTGTTTCTCTAACAGCAAGGCAATGCACTCTCCCATGAAATACTCATTTTATGCATATTTGATATAATTACACTTCTTTTTTTTTCTTTTTTTTTGCAGGGAATGGTAAGTGAATGCACTTACCATTTGTCAGTGTGGAGTAATGTATCTGTTACTACTTCTGTAAAATACTCACAGACTACCATTACATTTTGTCCTGAAGAAAGTTTTCATAATAGAGCAGAGAATATTTCTCAGAAAAGTAGGAGACTGAAATACAGGGAAGGAAAGCACGGTGCCCTGGCATCCTGTTTCTTGCAACGTTTATATACGGAATCTGTGAAAATTACAACTGTGAAGAAACCCAAGTTTTTCATTCATTGAAGGTGCACTCTAAACTTATATAATCCTTGATTCACTTTCTGTTGTGATTTTGCATGTGTGTGCATGTGTATAGATACCTTTCTCTTTATATGCACACATATATAGAGATATATTTGTATATATCAACCTGTATTTCTAATAGCCTTCATGTATAGTTTTCAAGTTCTGCTCACATTCTAAAGTAAGCAGGCCATTTTTTTTAGGCAGTTTTGTGTATGTACAAGTTTAGATTTGTCTTCTTTTTTTCTGCTCTCCTTCAGCTGTAGTTTAATACACAGTTTTTGACATTAGACTTTGTGTAATCTGATATAAACTAAAATATATCCAAACATGGCAGAATTTTATCATTGATTTGCTGGCCTTGTACAAGTGACATAATCTCCTCCCTACCTTCCACTTTTATAAAGATCAGGTTCCACCACGGCAAATTTTAATTAAGCTGTACATAGCTCAAGACCAACAAACATTGCAGAAGTACAAAAACTTAGAACAACTAGCAAAATGCACCATTAGAACTGGATCATGTCTCTAAAGAAAAAAAACCTTATGAGAACAAATCCCTTCTGACACGTAGTAAAGATATGTACTTCAGTGGGAATTTGTAAATATCATTTAACTCTCTCTGTGTAACGTTTCCTGTTCTGGTACAAATCTCTGAGCACCAAAGCTCCTAAAGCTGTAGAAAATCCCTGGGAATGATCACCAGGATGGAGTATGAGCCAGCTGTACCGGCGCCTTTGCGCCTCTCCCTCCATGGGAGAAGTACAGAGAATTGACTCCACAGCTAATTCTTTCATATCTCTTTCTTCCTCTGCCAGAATTTGATGCAGAGAAATTTCTTACTTCAGTGTTTGAAGTGTGTCCGCTAAAAGAAATAGGCTTTTCATTAGCTTTGGAGCAGCTGGTCCCAGATGCCCTCTGTGAAGTATCATATTTTTAATTCACTGAATGCTAGGAGTAAAAATTTCTCATCAGTTTAAGTTAGCCTACAGTATTAAATACAGAAATTTTTCTCCTGAGGCCAAAATCTGAATACTGGATTTGTACCACAAACATATTTTTGACTAGCAACCAAGTATTTTTTCCCCAAATTTCTTAAAAACAATAGTTTGGCTGTGGAAAAATATCCAGTAAGTACAGTTATTTTGAACTATATCCAGTCTTCAAATATGAAAAATATAGTCCTTGAAGAATGAAATTACTGCTATATGCAATTAATCAATCTAATCTGTAATAGCAATGTTCTTAAATATTTATTCTTGGTAAACCACACAGCCTATATGTTTGGGTATTCATTCAGAAAATGTATAAATTGAGGAGCATGTTTTTAGTTAATATTACTAAAAATATGGTAAGAAAAACCTTCAGACTAGATAAAGTATCTGTAGATTGCAATAGTAGATTGCAATCTGTAGATTGCAATAGTAACCTAATTCTACTGAAAGCTTCACTGGAAGCTTTCTTTTGGCTGGTATATTTCAAGTAACATAACAGAACTCACAGGAGATTTTTTATACAGCAAACAAACCAATAAGACTCCTATGTATTCTTTTCTATTAACAGAAACTTCAGCGGACAAAATTCTGAAAGCTCGGGGTAGATATACTAATGTCTGGGTGCAAGTGCCTTAAAAGTTATGATGAGGTATTACTTTGCAGACAATATTATGTCTTTCTGGATAGTTTAGTCTACACTTTGGATCTTTTCCACTTTCATCTCTTTTCCTGTGGACTGGATTTGTGTTCAGAGTCACAGGGTGGTTTCTGCTTCTTTCTTATCCTTCATTTTCAAGAGTAAAGTAGTCTTGGCTGGGCCTGTTCCTGCTGCAAATGAGTTCCTCTTCCATGCTGTTGCATGACAGGCATTAAGGAGCCAGGTTAGAACACAAAATAAAACCAAACTGAACCATGACTTCTCAATGAGAGTCTTAAATCTATACAGTGCATGTTAGGAAACTGGAAAAATGTGATGATCCTATATAAAAGTATTTCTGATATCTCCATGGTTCTCCTCTCTTCCTACAGGAATCAGGGCAACTGAGTATTGTCCTCTGTCTTTTGGCAGAGGTCAGAACCTTACAAGTCTTCATTTTAGGGCATAAACAACAGTAATGGACCTAACTATCTTTAATATCTAAAACAATACTAACTTTAATAACTGAAATACATTATGTTTAATTTACCACTTCACTCTAGAACCCTTTTACAAGATTTCTGAAGACAGATAGTTAGAAACTGGATCTCTAATCCCATAAATAGCTTAATGACACTCGTACTTCAAATTCATATATGTTTGAAAGTCCAGAGCCCCAGCTGACTGCCTTGTTCATTCATTCTGAATATAATTAACATAATTCATCAACGTTTCCCGATTATGAATACTGTGCAGACTTCTATTTTATATCCCTCCTACAAAATGGGCTGAAACCAGTGCTGAAACCCTAGTTGCATTCTGCAACTTAAATAAAGAGATTTTTAAGCATTTTGATTCAGGTGTTTCAAAATACCCCCTAGAAGAGATTCACCTGGATTTCTGTGCTGGGTCTGGGAAGATTAACAGATATATCATCTAATGCAAATACAATGATAAAGAGCTGAACTTCTTTACTTAGAATAGAATTTCAATAATAATGCAAAGAATGTTACTGTTAATTACCACAATATATATTTAAGTTATGTCATTGCAAACTTGCCGAGCTCTTTAATTTTTTGGAAAGAACTGTGTTTATAGTCACAATTTAGTAATATCCTGTAACTTCTTCTATAAATACAGCACCTGTACATCTATACTGGATCTTGTGAGGAAGGCTTCTCATCAGCCTAGCTTACCTATGCTTCCACTTCAATTTAAAACTTCTTTAGTACTGTCAGTTGGGTTATACAATTTCTAGTACTGAAATAGATTTACCAACAATATTTTTTTTTGAATTTATCATGCAAACATCATTAAACATGGAAAACAATAAGGCTAATATTGGAATGCTACAGAAAATAGCATTGAGGTTAACCAATAAGTGTTCCAATCTAATGCAATATATTCATAAAATAAATAGTATATTTTCTTATTATAATCCGGTATAAAAATGAATAAAGTATATTTAGTTCATGGCTGTTTCAGCTTCTGAAATTTTACATAAATGAAAATTATAGTCAGTGGAGGGAAATGAATTCTTCTGTAGTTGTGAGTTCTAAATTGCTCAAAGGTAGGCTCAGAGCAGTATGATTTTTGACATTAGTTTTAAATATGGTTGAGCTCAAAACTGTTTACAAAAATAATTCTTACTGCAAGAGAACAACTTTAGTGGTATGCATTTGCTGGAATTAAACTATATCTGTTATTCCTGTGAAGCAGAACATAAACTTTTAACCCTGATATACAGCCCTTGGGATTCTTGCAACCTGCCATATAAGTTAAGCTGTTCTGTTCAAATGCAGTGTTTGTGTTGTGCCTCAAGACAGAATAACCTGCAGAAATATAGCATGAGCTACATAAATGTCACATGCTTTGATGGAAACAGTGTGGGATTAAAAGTGAAGGCATTTTTTTTTTCTCCTAGGAAAAACAGTAACCACATACAGGTGAGGAAGCAGAAAGGATAACTTCAGGTCAGAAAAAGGTTGCAGAGATAATGAAGTCAGGTGTTCATTCCTGTTCATGCATGTGCATGCATGACTAATGCCTTTCAAAGAGTCCAAGGTTAAACCATTTCTAATGCACATTCTCCAAGAGTCCAAAGTTCTTTTCTGTGACATCTTACTCACAATATGCCTCTGCTTTCTTTTTATGTGAGAAATGCTGCCATTTGCTGCTGAATATCTTGATTCTGCACCTCCTGGAAGACACTGTGTTCCCCTACAGCTCATTTCAGGCATCAGTAGATCTGTGATGGACTTGCATCTTTGCAAGAGCAAGATCATGCCTTGGGCAATTTAGCTTCATGATCATACTCCCAACAATTCTGTGCAAAGGCACGACAGAGAAAGTCATGAACTGAATCACTCAGATTGAAACGCTGCAGTACCACCAGCTGCTGAGTATTATTTACTAGGATTGGTTAAAAGCCATGCTAAATTTAACTTGTAGCAAACTGAAAAGGAAAGGTCGCAGGGGATAACAAAGGAAAACGTCTGAGATATTGTTTTTGATTGTGGGGGTGGTCAGGATAGGACTCATAAAGTGTGTAAATGAGACTGAGTTTTTTCCTCAGGGCTTAGTTTCACTGTAGCCTTCAGCTTCCATGGTATCAGATATGCCTGGCAGAGGAACATTAGTTTCACTGTTTTTTTCACTATTTATTGCATTCTAATTTAGATGATTGGCATAAGCTGCTAATTGATCATGTCACCTCAGGCCGATCTCTTTGCTTTTCTCCATATTCAAAGCCAATTAGTTCTTGTTTCCCGAGTAGCCATCACCTTTGGGTCTTCCACCTTAAAACATGATAAATGTGGTATATGGATGCAAAGTTGTTAATCTGGATTTGTTAATCTGGACTATTAGAGGTAGGGCAGAAATGCTCTAGAGCTTTCGGGCAAGTCTCCCCGTAACAACTATCAGCGTTTGGTGTATTTTCTGAGCACATACGAGCATCATCTAATGAGCTAGAGCTGTGCAGATGTAAACAAGATCTTGTTTAACTGAGTGATGCTTTCAAGTACATTTTGCTCTACTGCAAGCAACTAAAAGGTCAGGTAGAAAACACTGGAAAACAGTCCTTGTTTTTATTTGGGTGTTGCTGTGGTTGGTTCTCCAAATGTAACCATGTTTAAAGTTCAGACTTTGTAGATAAACTGGGAAGTGTCTTTGAAGAAAGACAACTGAGTAATTTTCAGCAGCACTGTACTTGCTAACGGCATGTTTTAGCAACAAGTTCTGATTTCTATGACTAAAATAAAATGAGATTTGGCAAGTCTTTCACATTCTTTTATAACCCTATAGAGCATTCCAACATATTTTCTTGTACTTACAATTTCATGTTTATTCATCTTTTTTTTTTTTTTTGTTAGCAAACATTCTTTTGAATATCAGCTAAAGCTGGCTGGTCTTTTTCAAACCAGCAAGAAACCTAATTCATTCTGTAATACAAAATGGGCTCATATTTGAGTAATAAAGGAATATCTGTACTTTACTGTTAAGTTACATTGAATTTTATCAGAAACACACACACACTAAGGAGTAGAACATAGTGAACAGGGGAAGTTGACTGTGCCAAGCATTCAAGTGATTCCAGTCTGTCAGCATTTCCAGCAGAAGACATGGTTTTCTAGGTTTTTCATGGTTTTAACATCTTAATTTTAAATTAGATTTTGTCAGTTCAGTACAGTATTTTTTTTAAGTATTTCTTTTCAATAGAAGTAAACTTCATTTGTATTTTATTTTAAGGCAAAACTTCTATAACATAAACAATAGAAATAGGTATATTTTTAAGTTAAGTAAAAGAAATATATATATAAAAAATTTAAATAAAAATTTCTATCAGAAACAATGTAGCCAGCAGGACCAGGGAAGCAATCATGCCCCCGTACTCAGTGCTGGTGAGGCCGCACCTCAAATACTCTGCTCAGTTTTGGGCCCCTCACTACAAGTAGGAGATTGAGGTGCTGTGGCGAGTCCAAAGGAGGGCTAAGAAGCTGGTGCAGGGGCTGGAGCACAGACCTTGTGAGGAGCAGCTGAGCGAGCTGGAGTTATTCAGTCTGGAGAAGAGGAGGCTCAGGGGAGAACTTATTGCTCTATAGAGCTACCTGAAAGGAGGTTGAGGTGAGGTGGGGATTGGTCTCTTCTCCAGAATAACTACTGCTAGGACAAGAGAAAAAGGCCTCCAGGGGAGGTTCAGGTTAGATATTAGGAAAAAAATTCTACACAGAAAGAGCGGTGAAGCATTGGGAGAGGCTGCCCAGGGAAGTGGTGGAGTCACCATCCCTGGCAGTGTTCAAGAAATGTGTAGATGAGGAGCTTAGGGACATGGTTTAACAGGTATGATGTTGAGGGGCTTGTCCTTGATGATCTCAAAGGTTTCTTCCAACCGTAATGATGCTGTGATTCTATGAAAATATTTGGAGATCACCAATGATTTCTTTTTTTCTCATAAAGCAAGGTTTGATTGTTTTTGCTGGTGGTTGATTTGGCCTCACAAATCCTTGTAGCATCTTCCACAATATAAGCCGAGCGTATTACTTTAGTTTGTGTCGACCTTATTTTTGCAGAAATGTCCTCTTTGCAAGTATTTCTGAAGATACAGTTAAGGATTAATCAACAAATTCCTAAAAAAAAAAAATTATCAAAAAGCCAGATGAAATTTCAAGCTGAAAGCACTGGGGACAAGGCTTTTCATTTGAGTTAGGTGTAAATGGAAAGGTTAAGGAAATGGCTTTCTTTGAATATCACTGTGAAGGAGAGCATGTCGGGCCTGCAAAATGAAGTCCATTTCCCCACCCACAAGCATAGCTCAAGTAAAAATGATGCGATTCAGAGCTGGATGAGCAAAGACTCCTTCCCTCCCATGCTTCAGAATGGAGATGTGCTTGTTTCAGGTGTAGAGCCACACCTGAAGCTGGATGTGGCTAATGAAGTTGTAGGAAGTAAGGTCTCCCTGTTTATTTAGTCCCATAGTGTGAGTACACCTTACTGCACCATCTTCTATATTATCAGGCTTCCTACTTAGGAAATCGTTCCCAAATATCCAGTGTTATTTCTCCTCTTCTAGACCGCATGCATTTGCAGAGAGGCCACAAAAGTGTTAATTCCCTTTCTTTCTGTGTCACTCGGCAGGTGAAAAGCCAGGAGCGGAGCAGGACGAAGTGAGGCTGCAGAACGCCAGCAAGCAGATCGTGCAGATGGTCATCCTGCGCGCGGTGCAGCAAGTGTCCCAGGAGAGCCAGCAAAAGGAGAGGCGAACGCATGGCAGCGTGAGTCTCCAGCTAGAAAGAGGAAAGTTAACCAAGAAGCATGAAAAGAAGTAAAGGAGGGGATTGGTTATTTGGATCCTCCATCCCACACTACATTCAGCCTCCTCCGTAGTATCAGCTGTATTGCCAATGCAATGCTACTGCTGTAAAGCAAACCAAAGCATAAGCGACACCTAGATAGAGAGTAAAGTTGCAGTAGTCCTCGGTTGAGAAATATTAAGTGCATTAGATGATTAACTCTGTAGCTATGCAGTGCCTCTTATCAGAAACAATTCTAGCTATAAAAGTAGTTTCCAGCATCACAAGCCATTATGATATGGACTTATATTCAAAGCTTCTGTGTGCAGTGTCTATTTCAGCAAAACCGGCCAGACTCTTCTCTTAAGTTACTGGGTTCACTGGGATTGCCTTCACTGAAGAAATAATTTGCTATTGAGTGTAGGAGATCGCTTTCAAACTGCCTTGAAACATGAGTTTATAGTTCATTTTGCTTAAACATGGACTATGTGAAATGGATGTATAAAGGGGATTTGTTAAGTTCCATCAGCCAGTCTCTCTCTTTTTTTTTTTTCATCCTGAAGGAGAAAAAAAAAAGCAACCCAGTAAGACTTTATTGTGACTACAGTCTATGACCATGGATCTAGGATCTATGTCTTCTCTTAAAGACGTTAAAAGAAGTACTGAAACTCTGGTCTGCTTATTTGATCTACTTCTGTGTAAATATCACTTGTGCCTCAACTACTCCTTTTAATTTTCTTGCTATTGAAAGAAACTCTTGTTATTGATACACTGTTATGCAGCTTCTCCTTCAGTTTTGCAAGCTGTGGCTTGGTTTACAGAAAATGAGCACTGGCGAGACTTAAAAGAAAGTTTAAAATTTATTGGTATGTTGAAAAATGGAAATATATGGTATCCAAATTCTGTTACAGTAGATGTTTTCTCAATGCTAGTTTAAAGGAGCTCTAGATATTTGAAGTTGTCACATAGATTCACCATAAATAGTATTGCACTAAGCTGATAATACAGAACTTATCCGTTAAATGCTCTCTAAAGCTAAAGAAATTCATGATACTTATGAAATATAAATTAAATGAATGCAGCTTCAACTTTCTTCTTACCTTACTGCCATGGCTGCTCTATTGCATATCTAAAATGAATAACAGTATATTTCATTCTAGAAATGGCTTGTAGTTCCACTTCAGATGTATTACTACTATAATAATATATATAGGAATACGGAGAGGCAGATGCATAGGATATGCAAAGAAGGAGACAAACTTCTGTAATTGCCTTTTTATTCAGTGAGATGATTCTCAAAGAGACTTTTTGGTTTAGGTAATTGGCTATTACCTAGTGTGTCCTACTGCTTCTGTTAAACAGTTTCAGGATCTTTCTCATGCCTTGAGGCTTGGCTCATGAATAGCCACATACTGTAATATTAAATCTGCTCAGTTCCACTTTCTTTTTTTCTTTTTTTTTTAATGAATAGTCCTGACTCATGCCAGATAATAATCTAGCTCAATCTTCCTTCACTCAGTTAAAAGGGAAAGAAAAATTCAACACAATTAAAGTTGTTCTAAATCCTCTAATTATGAAAACTGAATGGATTGCAAGTACACAAGCAGTTTACTTCCGTAGTCATTCTTGCTGGGTGAATTTTCCCACCAGCTGAAGCTTTGAAGGGTGGAAATACTGGCTCTTGGGGCATCTGTAAGTTTGTCTTAATAGTCATTTTTTTACCACTAGCTTTTGCATCACTTGACATTAAGTTGGGATGTGGCTCTTTACTAAGCAGTCACTGCATCTGAGGGCCTAAAAAACAGAACATGCATCAAGGTTCAGTTTGGAGGCTTATGGGCATGCAAGTCCAGTAAGCTTGCTGAAGAGACTTGCCATAGAATCACCTACAGCTTAGTAAGAAAGAAAGCTTTAGGACAGCAATGTCACCATTCCTTTTGGATTATTCTACTTTTTTTCTCCTCTCCCAGCTTTACTTTTCCTCCTATTATGCTGTTAATCATCTTTTTAGTAATCTTAGTGTGATGTGAAAATTTGTTTGCCTGAGTTTGTCTGAGTTGTTTGTCTGAGTTGACAGAGAAGCCAGGCTTTTGCAACCTCTCTGTGCGAGCCTTTCCNTCCTCTCCCAGCTTTACTTTTCCTCCTATGATGCTGTTAATCATCTTTTTAGTAATCTTAGTGTGACGTGAAAATTTGTTTGCCTGAGTTTTTTAAATTGTATTAGAAAAAGAGAAATATTGAAAAAAGAGACAGAGAAGCCAGGGTTTTGCAATCTCTCTGTGCAAGCCTTTCCACTCCTTCCACTATGCTCTTCTAGGTGCTCAGTTTGCCATCTTAGTTCTTTTTGACACACTGTTATTTAACAAGTAAATCACATCTATCTCCTCCAGTGCTGCCAGAAATCTGATATCAGAGCAGATGGGCAGACAGTCTCCCAGAGCCTTGAGGAAGCTTTCTGTGCTCTCCTATAATGGAAAACCAAATAGTCTAGCCTAAATTGCATAGTTTTTCCTCAGAACCAAACAATGAGTCTTTTAGATAAAATAAGATAATTTTAGATAAAATAAGATATAGCACTTATTTCTAAATTCTGGTATGTATTTAGTATTTCCTATAGACAAAGGATGTTCCACACCCATAGACAAAGGATGTTCTGCACAACACCTGTATCCATTGAACACAGTCGAGGTCTACACCGCATGTGAGAGAATTGCACAAAATAAAAGCAAAACTTTAACCTTTGATTCTTATATGTTTACTAAATTGTTGAAGGCGGATATTTTTGGTAACTTCACTGACAGACTTTATTTTCTGGACAAAAAGGAGACTAGAAACGATTTGAGATGTGATACAGGTCTGATTACAAATAAAGGAAACTTTAACCTCTTATATGTCTCTGATTTCTCATGTCAGAAGAAAGGAAACAATTTTGAGACTTACTAGACAATCTTTTACAAGGTAAATCATGTGCTCATCAGGTTTAGATTGTTAAATGCAATATTCAGCAAAATAATTCATATCTTAGCAGTGTGAGACAATCAAAATGTATCGATATGCACTTAAAACAAACTTGCCAACTTTCAGCACTTGCCAAGAATAATAGAAGTATGCACAAACACGCAAAAATACATTTATTGCAACTGTTTTCATGAAGTAGAATTGGATGTCTGTGGCTCACCTGCACACACTTGGTATGTTTTTTATTCAAGGTGGATTACCACAATTTTGTTTCTGTACTAGGGCCATTCCGTGTAATGTAGTCGCCTACTTCTATACAGCAGCAAAATTTAAACGGAAATTTATATGAGCATAGAAAGATGTTTTAAGAAATTATTAAATGCAACCATTCATAAACTTGCTGGTCCTGTGTGGTTACATTGCCAATTCCTGCTCTAAAAAAAAAGAAAATGTAATTCGGAAAACAGTCTACTTTATTTTATCATTTCAGGAAAATAAAAGTATTTCGTTAATAGCTGAGAATTGGGAGTTCTTGAATATATACATTCAGCAGCAACACTATGCATCTAAACATATTAATTGCAGTGTCTACTCACTGCTTTTCCTAGCTGATGTTTCTCAATGTCTTTTAGGCATCTGAGAATATAGTGTTATCTACAATAGCAAGCATATAAAATATTTATGTAGCTATTCCTGTAATGATTAATATGAAATATGTAGAAGCTGTCCTTTTGATGTGTGCTTATGTCAAATACAGGTCTTAATGTGCCATAACTGAAGACTCTTCTAAAAAAAAATTTGATCTAAATTTAGGGAAAGGATAAAGGGACATAGAACACATTTCTTGAAAGGATGTGGGATTCACTCTATTCTCTTTGTTACCACCTAAGTCTGGTGAAGAAATAAAACTAATGAAGATCTTGAGGCTGGACTTGGCGTAATTTCTCCCAGCTGATTCCTGCAACCCATGCATCAACTTGTATAAAAAAGAGTTTACAGCACTGATGGGGAGAAGTTGAGCCCCAACTCAACTAGGGTGGTGGTATCTTCCTCACAAGCACTGGAGACTGGATAAGGAGTTAGCAGCAGTACTGATGAAGCCTGGCTTCTAATGTACTATTCTCTCACATTTGGGCTTCTTGGTGTGTTATAAAAGAACAGCTCTGACAGAATCTTCTCCAGTTTTTAGTTCTTCCAGAATGCAGGGATTCTCTGTAGTCAAACAAGATTTGATACACCTCAGTCTGTCTTTCAAAGGGAGCAGAAATAAGGTCTCCTTACTTCCGTAGCTACTTTCATGGAAGATGCTGGTCATTGAAGTATACAAGCTTTTCCATGTTTAAAGATCCCTTTATCCGCACCAGATTTAGTCAAATCAGCCAAAATAAAGTATTTAATTATTAGGAAGGGACAGAGGATCATGCATACAAGCTGTTTTAGTTCTTTGGGGAACACTGAGAAATAGAAACATCTTTTAGAGGCATTTGTTTCTAAGATGCCCTTGTCAGTCAGGCAGATTTTCTTTGTTTACTTAACATAAGCAGCTTTTCCATTCTAATAACTTTTCCTCCAGTGACTTGATACTTGGATTTTGTGTATGAGCTTGCTAATTTTAACACTAAGATGACAATTCACTTAGTTTGTGTCTGATTAGTACTTCTCTGGGATTACGTGTGATCCATGACAATGTGCTTCTTGCTTTTTTTCTTTCACCAAGTATTTATTTAAAGGAGTAGCAATAATATGTAATATTATAGAGGAAAATAAGTATTTGTTTTTCTTCAGTTGTCTACAGCAGGAGATGTATGGGTCAGATGATTGTCAAAAGTAGTTTAGGTGTTTGTGGTGATAGCTGGGTGAAAATGTCCTGCTCAAGTACAAAAAGGGAAAATAATTATTGCACAAGTGGGAAACGCAACTCACTCAAACTGGTTCCAAAACATTTTAAAATGGACACTTCCAGTAGCTTCAGGGAAAACGTCCAATGTGTGTTTTTAGAGCTGAAACCTAGAGCTGGAACACCAGGTAGTGAAAGCTGCAATCGCTTGGTTTATGATATGAGATAGAAAATTAATATTACTGCATTGTTCTGAAGGCTTAAATGTTACCTCCCTATGTCTATTTGAATTGTGGCCTTTGGCAGAGTGACTCAGGCTGCCGCCTGAAGGGAATGAAAAGCTGCTATTCCTTGCACACAGGCATTGATGCGTGCACATCCATTCCAGAAGAATAAACCCAGGTTTCTAGTTGTTATAGTAAATGCTCTAGCCATAAATTTGTTTGGTGAACATACCCCTTCCTAACACTCTTCCTCCTTATTTCTTATCCATTTAACAGCTCATTCTGAAAACCTTCAACCACCGGATAAACTATGAAAGTCATCCACTCTCAGAATATGGAAATTGAATAAAATAATAAATATCTTCCTTGTTCACTGGATGTGTTTAGTTCCAGGGAGGACTACTTCTTTAGCTAGTGATCCTTTACCCTCTGCTGCTCACAGATTGCCCATAAAACAGCGATATTCCCTCTTTCCTTCTAAAGCTAAAACTCTCTGGGATGCAATATGCCCTGCAAACTCTTTCCTAACTCTGACTTCAGATTTCCCATGGACCACATGTCTGAGTATTTTTCCTGCTGTAGTGAAAGAGCAGGCTTTCAGATCTGAGGCTCTACAGTGGCACAGATATACTTTGCCTGGGTAAATTTGCACACTTGCTGTCCAACACCCTCAAGTGAAATATATGTGTTATCATCTCTTGTAATTCCTCCGACTGTGTTCCCCAAAGCTATAGATACTTTTACCAGCTTGCCCAGGGTTTCATGAGAAAAAAAGACCACCAGAGACCACCAAAGGGACAGAGGGCGCACACGCAGGAGGGTGGGGTATATTATAATTAGTTCTGGGAAATAGAATGAATATGTATGATCACTTCTAGAGCTTAATGCATATGCAGATAATAGAGAAATAAAAGCTTTAGCTAGCGCACCTTAGGGTGTGCATGATAGTTGGAGCTATCTCCCGTGCACCCAGCGCTGCAATAAAGTGAATCCCTGCTTCTTAATACTAGATTGGTGTTAAGAGGTTTATTCCCGGTTTTCGGTGACAGTACTGGAGAGCACTTGGAGTGTGTCCTTGCATGCCCTCAAATTTAAAGAAGAGCCTGTAAACTTCCATATTTTCTCAGCACTTGCAAAACCAGTGTGCCGTCCGGTCAAGAGCTGTGGAGCTACACAAATGCCTCCTGTTTTCTAAGTCTGGCTTCAAAAATCAGCGNGCTACACAAATGCCTCCTGTTTTCTAAGAAGTCTGGCTTCAAAAATCAGCACCTTAGACTGAGACCAGCTTGTTCATCGCTGTGCTCAAAGGAGCTGGGTGAGAGGCAGCAAGAACATCTCAAACCAGGCTCCAAGGAGCAAACCAGTGCTCCAAGGCACTGGGCTTCTACCTGGGCCAGGAATGTTCCTCTACCATGTAGACAAGCACAAAAAAAGGCCTTCTTTGTTTGTGTTTGCTTGATTGGTTTTTGTTTTGTTTGGGATTTTTTTTTCTTTCTTTAGAAGGTTGGGATTTTTTGTCCCATTTCACTACTAGGCAGGCCAACAAGCATAGTATTCTAGCAAATGATTTTGGAAAATAAAGACTGCTGGTCAGTGTACCAGACTGTAGAAAAATCATTTCCTTCAAGGTCAAAATTGGAACATTAACAAGTCCTGTGGCTTCAGCCTTTTCTCATCTTCCTTGTAACACAGAAAATCACTAAACTTTGTAAGATACAGTCAGCCTTTTTTTCTTTTTTTTTTTTCTTCCAGTTAACTTGTCCTGTGGTCCATCAAGGTCATTTTTTCCCCTTCATTTGTTTTCAGCTTTCCTGAATAAATGTCTGAGGAAAAAATACTGGATCAGTCCTTCAATCTGTATCTCTTTTCCAGCATATCTCAGGAAGCCTCTTTTCCCCTGATAAAGGTAAAAAAAAAAGCTATTGTTATTGCATGATTTATTCCTTAAACACCTTTTTTTCTACATTTTGTATATAACTAAGGTTGTTGCAACTAGTGCTAAGTTGTGATTTTGAAGCAGTAAGTACTACTTTATATTATCCTTTCTTCCTTGAAATCCCCCACTCTTAGAAATGAGATTATATAACTCCATGTGTCCTGGCAAGAATTAGGTTAACATCTATTTTGCCTGCTGATAGGCTGCAAAACCCGTTTTTTCCCCTTCCTTTTTTTTTTTTTTAATTTCAAATATTTACTCTTGGAATATTAGGAGCCAGGTGATTAGTTTGTTTGCAAGATTAAACACGCACCTAGGGAGCACACTGAAAGACTGAGAATTGCTAACCAAGGTAATGGGACAGCATCACGAACTGGAGGCTTGACGGCACGCGACTCCAGGATCCGAGAGACCTGCCATTTGGAGGCACAGTAATCAACAGTCCTTAACAGATTATGATGTCTGATTATCAACAGCTTTCAGCGTGCAGATGGTGATGCTGTCAGTAAACGTTAGCCTTTAGTGTCTCCACGCCTGTCACATTTCGTTAGGGCAAACCGGTGACTGTGTCCCCCTCCACTGCTGTGGCTGGACAATAGGTAACAAATGAGTCCTGCTTGTAATTGCTCCCTTCCTTAGTACTTTGTAATGCCTTTATTTTACCCAAGTGCTATAACTACAGAAGCAGAAAATGTTTCCAAACATGATTTTTTCAGAGTGTTGACACAATGAATGTGTTACTACTCAGGGGGATGCCCAGTGCTCAGCAGAAGGCTGGAGGAACCCATTTTCTTCCAACACGTTTCACCAGAGGAACGTTGCATCAGTTCAGCGATTGGGTATATGTGTGCAGGGACTTACATACAATCCATATTTTGTTTTGTGAATATCCCTTTGTTTGGTGAATATCCTTGTTGTTGCCCCTCTTGGACTGAAACGCCAAGAATGCAGGCACTAGCATACCTAAAATCCTCCTTCCCTGCCACAGTCCTTCTGGCATGTGGCGACAGCTCAACTGACAGAGTTTGAGGACCAAAGCTGCTTCTGCTCTGTAATCTTCCTGATCAACGTATAGGTCCACCATGGCAGGAGAGAAGAGGAAAAAGTCAGAGATGAGCACGCTGACCTCCAAAAACACCATTCTNCTTACATACAATCCATATTTTGTTTTGTGAATATACCTTTGTTTGGTGAATATCCCTGTTGTTGCCCCTCTTGGACTGAAACGCCAAGAATGCAGGCACTAGCATACCTAAAATCCTCCTTCCCTGCCACAGTCCTTCTGGCATGTGGCGACAGCTCAACTGACAGAGTTTGAGGACCAAAGCTGCTTCTGCTCTGTAATCTTCCTGATCAACGTATAGGTCCACCACGGCAGGACAGAAGAGGAAAAAGAAAAAGTCAGAGATGGGGACCCTGACCTCCAAAACCACCATTCTGAACTCTGAGACAGCGTTGGAGCTATGGGACTAGCCGGAGGAAGCTACCTTCCTGCTGATTTTTCCTAGTGTTTCTCACTAGGACTGTGTATGCCCTGTAATGGAAGCTCCAGGATATTCAAGCATTTTGTGAAGTCAGCAGGAAAGACACACAGGTGGTGGGGGTGTGCAGGCTGGACTTACTGTTTAGTTTTTCTTTGCCTTCAGACTACCCCTACTGCTGCCCGAATACTACCATAGCCTACTACAATGGAACAAAACAAAAGAGGAGCTGCCTCTCCTGTGTAAAGTTTCCTGTCTCCTGTGTAAAACTCTACCACCCTCTTTTGGTTGGAATTACAAATCCCAGTTGATTTTTGCAGCATCCATTCTTTTGGATCAAATGAGATCGGTGTTCTCTTTTGGTAAAATAAACTACTTTCCAAAGGAAGCTTGCTCAGCCTTAATCAGAATAGGCTCTCATTGCTCTCCTTCTTGCCTGTTAGTTGCTTTATGTTACAGTTTGGGGGGTTAACACGCTGTAACAGGCGAAATCTAGTGCCTGTGCATAGTAACAACATGTGTGTAATAGCCAGTGACACAAACCCCACAACTTAACATGAGAGTCAGACTGTCAACTCTTGGCCAGTGGTTTTCTGAATCTATTAAATTTCTATTTAAAAAAAGTTTTCAGTATTCCTGAATATGTATTTTTCTGATTAGACTATCTGGGATGAGAGACAGAAGTTTATACTGTGTTTTGTATGTAAAAAAAAATGATTTTGTTGCTAAGAGAAAAACATGAATTTATCTAGAAACAAATAAAGTTTATCCTGACTGTAGGTCAAGAAGATCAAGAAATGATGGAGCTCCCATGTTTTGTGTGTGTTTCATATATTTATAAGTTCAGAAGCCATTAGCAACCTCAGAAAACAAACATTTTGAAGACTATTTTCTGGAGCACGTTAGGGCAGAAGCAGCTAGTATGTATTCAGTAAGCTTTACTTTTAGCGAACACCTCTCCTGCGCATGTAAAAATGAACTTCTTATGATCTTACTCTCTCATCCACAGTGATCCTAAAACCTCACTTGAGCTGCATCTGGTTTCACAGATATTCTTATGCATACCTCCTAGAGATAAATCAATGATGTGGAGCCATCATTTTCTATCGAGTGGGATAAAGGGTTATTATAAGTCATCTCTTTTCTCTGGCTAAATCTACCTGTCCCTTTGCGAAAGGCAGTCTGCCAAGTCAGCCATTATGTATCACTCTATCACTATCAAAGTGAACCAAAAAAGCCACAGGCACCATCTGAGTATTAAAAATGTACGTGTTTAGATTTTAACAGTATTCCTGGTGCCTGATGTTTCTATTAGAATGGCACCTGGCTGAGTTTTGTCCCTACTTCATTCCCGCTGTGAAATCTAGAATATACAGTAAGTCACAGTAAGTCCTTTTTTTTTTTTTTTTTATGTAAGCAAACGTTTTGTAAGCAAATCAGTATTTTGAGTGAGGTATCATAATTTTTTTTTAGAAGCTGATGAAATCTTAGCTGTACTTTCCTCTTTCTGAACCCAACTGAAGTTAACGAGTGGAGCCTGAGCTCTCCTGAAAGTTCCCATTAGGATTCTCATCATCTTAAAAGAAACTGGGATTTCACCCAAGTACGCTTTTAACATTGGCTTCAGAGCTGATGTTCAGTACACGTTACACAAATGTTACTCTACGTCTTGGCAACAAACTACGTGCAACAATGCCCGGTGAGCTCGACTAAACCCAAGTTGTCCCTGTGTTTAAATGTATGAAGTCAATGGTGAATTTTTATTTTCCTGACTTCTGAAGAAAGCAAGACTTTTAGGAGCACAACACATGTATGCCTCGCAACAGCTTTTGTACCTATAGACCTGACACAGAAAACTGAACAGAAAGATCTCATGATGTGACATCCCTTCCTGCACAGAGATGGAGAAACATGTGAAAAACAACAGGTCAGGCTGTATCTTGAGGGATTCTTTAAGGGAAAAGTATTTCCCTGAGCATGACTGAAATGCACACACTTACTTGACTACTATAAGTTTTATTTTATTATTTAAAATGGGACTTTTTCATTCTAATGCATTTCAGTACATCTTTGTACTGAGAGACTGGGATTTTTTTTTGAAAAATTTTAATGGTTTTAAATTCTTAAATTCTTTAAATTCTTTGCATTAATTACAGGAATAAAACTTTGTCTCAGGCTCAAAGGCATGATTCTTTGATATAAAGAGCAAGTAAATTCACAGAAGGAAAATATTCTCTGTGTTGGTACACTTGACAAAATAAAGGAAGTAGCAAAGTTCATAAATTTCAGGAAAATGAGAGAACAAAGATTTGGAGACAGGATGTCTTTCCTAATATGAGACATGTATTAGTTCCTAAAACATGAACGTTTCTTCAGTGAAGCTACCTACACAATGCTTTTTGTAGGAACATGCTATAGCCAGCTTTTTTCCCCCTAAATTTTAAGATTCAAAATAAAATGAAAATAAATTTTCCAAAAAAGTAGGTGGACCCAAAAAGTGAACCCCCCGAGCTGGTGTATCCACATTTGCGAGGACTGGTAGGTCCACGTGGGGATTTCAGAAAACTCTTGTGGTGATAGTCCCTTAGAAACATCCAGACTTGTCCAGAAGAGCTCTGCTTGGTCACCAAATATTTGCAAGAAAACATGCATGAAGCCTGTAAATAGCAAGGACTTACTAATTTTAAGGCCAGTTTTCCTGACATTTTCTCTATTTCTTCATCAGGATTAGTGCTAAAACAGGCCTAGGAAATACAACAAAACATTCCATTTCTTGGATATGGAATTGCATTCATGATTTTTATTTCAGTATTGTTAATTCAGTCTTGGAACAATGCAAGCTGAAAAACCTCTTTTTTTAGAACTTTATCATAGGGCTTCTTAAAGGCTTGGGTTCTGACAGCCTTTATTGCTGCGCTGAAGGAAAGGTCTAATCAACAGTTCCCTCAAGTACAATAACAGGCTTTAGCAAAGAGGAAGAGGATGACCAATTCCCTCTGTCTAGGAGGAGAAGTGAGGGATTAAATTTCAGCAAGAAGTTTAAACAAGATTAAATGGCAAAAAAACAACACATCTTCTAACAGATGAGAAAAATGTCTATCAAAAATAACAATTGTGTTACAATTGATCCTGTCCTAAGATAGCAAACGGGCTGGATATATTGCAAGCTACCTTGATATATATATATTTATTAATATTCCAGGATTCTCAAATATTCTGTTCTGTATGTATTTGATTGACCTAGTCTCTCCTCACTCATGTGAGATGTGAATGAAATAAGGAACTTAAGAAGATGTTAGGCAGAAGACTGGAAAAGCGACCTTTGCAAAACCTCAAGGCAAGAGGTTTTTTTACGGCAGGACCTCAAGGTTATTGCTGTTGTCGCCCTACCTTGAGCTCCCTGCAAGAAATCAGGCACCTCCTTCCTCGTTCCAGGTACAAACTTGCTTTTTCACCCACAGAAAAAAGCAAAGTTCAGCTCAGAGCCGAGGCCAGGGTCTCAGCCTACTGCGGGAGGCCGCAGCTGCTGCTAGCAGGTACATGCAACCAACGCAGCTGTCCCCCCGAAGCATCCTTCATCCTTCAAAAACGAAGGAAGAAATCAAACGTAGTTAGTGATTTCCCACTCTGTTGTTGAGATTATAAGTCAATGTTTAAATCTTTTTAGACAGGTGACATGTGAAAGGTCAGTTATTGCAGCTGTTGGTGCTTCAGAGTGTTCTTGTTTCAAAAACACTGTCTGCACAGCAGCATGGTGTTGGCCTCTTCTGCTGGAGTGGAGCAGGACCTTTTCAAATCAATCAATTTGCAGAGTATTTGCAGTGTCCTGTGCTGAGGCAATGTATTCTAAACTCAATGAAAATGGAATGAAACTATTAAAAGGAGATTTCCTGTTCAGACCAGGCTCTTGAGTTTCAATCGGTTCTACACTATCGTATTTTATTTTAACGTAGAGACCTTTCCTGTTCTTTGTTTCAGAAAATTAATATATTCACCATCATGGAGGCTAGAGATAGAACTGAATGACATATAATACAGACTTAACTTTGGTGCGTTTGCACAGCAACTGCAACAGCTAAGCTCCATTATTTACTAAAATTATATCCATGGTCCTCAAGTGCAGGGGGATTTAGAAATGTCCTAACATTTCACACATCCAGCTGCCATGTAAAACATGTCATTGCTCAGCTACTTTTTAACAGAGACAGTTACAACTGTAAAAGGCAAAAATATGTTTAGAAATGACCAGTCAGGTCAATTCTTTTCAGCCTGGGCACTATCGTGTGATGCTCCATGTCCACTCAAATTGAAAACCAGTCCTCAAAATATGGAGATAAGACCATCCTCTAAATGTGCACTGCCAATGGCCTGAAGCTAAGAGATAAGAAAATGGCACTTTCCCTCAATTTCACCGTTCTGGCTTGCAAAGGGAATAGATATAAAAGATGGTAGTGCTACAGAGAGCTGGGGTCAGAAAGCTTCTTGTGCAAGGGGAAGTAAGCAACCAAAGCCTGAAATAAAGTTTCTGAATTTAGTCTCTTGTGAAGTAGGAAGAACTAAATGTCATGGGGTGCAATTTTTTTGTCAAAATGCAGATAAAACGTTATTTAAATGAGTGATTTATGCCGTGTGCTTAAGAAAACCAGTGACTCAGTGTTTTGGAGGAAAAGTCTTTTCACACATGGTTGTTATTTCTTGCAGGGCAAAAAATCTGCAATTACAAGACAGAAGTAAAGCTCTGTACAATGGGGTAATCTCTCCTAGCACTTATATTTCTAGCCATTGTGAACCATTTGTGAAGTTTTAGCATTTGGTTAGCATCATTGTAGTAAAAGGTTGGAGGGAAGGAGAGCCTTTATGTATAGTAAAACATCTGTTTTAAAATTTACAACAAGCTAGCAATAGAACTTAAAAGCCAGAGATTATTGGAGTTCAACAATTAGTATAGAAATTTCTGAAATACTAATTGGTGAAATTTCACAATGTTCTTTGACTGAGATATTGCAAAAAAAATGGGCAGAATCCACTCCTAACTAGTGGTCTGAAAAGAGCCAAAAACCAAACCTAATACAACAACTACAGATGTGTTTACATGAATCATATAATGTATTTTATTTCACAACACGATGGGCTTTGGTGTAAAATACATTGTTTGCATTAATGAAACTCATTTTAACACTAATTTGGAAGAAATTTATCTCTGTGGTAATATATAACCCATTGGTCTGTCGATTACCTTTTTTTTTTTTCTGTATTGTTCCCCTCCCCTTCATAAGACAATTTATCTCAATTTCACTGTCATGCCCTTAATGAAGTTAGCCAGGCTCCTCCAATATTAAATTACACACAGTATGAAGGCTGACAATTCGGAGCTGTAAGATCTTTAAACCAGCAATTCCTTCTTGGGGCAAACCTCTTTATTAAAGATTTATTTAATTTGCCCTTTGAAACCAGTGAATTACCATCAATTGAAAGTTTTGCTAAGGTTATTCCCTGGCAAAAAAGGGGGAAGTAGAATCAATCTTTGCTGCTGCAGAGCTGTTTCCATGCTATCTGTATCATGTAACCTTTAAAGAAATTGGATTGCAGTCAGGTCTCAAACATAGATGTAGCATTTTTTTAACATGACTGCAGTCTGGTTTATTTTAGAGCTGTTTAAAACTGGTTAATTGCTGCATCAGTTAAATGGATGGTCAGGCAATCCATTAATGGTTGGTCGGACCATCCATTAATGGTTTTGGATTTTTTTTTTCTATGACTGTTTTGGAAAAGGAAGGAGATCCAGGTCCTCTCCTGCAGTTACCTCTGAGGACTTCAGGGGGTCTCAGAGCAATGGGTGAGAGGTATCCTAGGAGCCAGAAGCAGTAGGGCTGGAGACACGGATTAGTCCTCCCGCAAAAGGAGCAAGTGGAAGGCCTGGCTTGAGGTGACGGTGAGAAAAGCATCCCCAAGGTTTCATTGCCCTGGTTCAGTAAACTAAAGTGATCTCCTGCGACTGTGAAGAGGGAGAGGAAAGGCTTCTGCAACCCCATGAATATCCAGAATGAGGATCCCCGTGAGCAGGAAACAGCACGACCTACACATGCTTTAGCCAGGATCCTGGGCTTCAGCAGTACCCAAATCTCTCCACATGAACCTAGGCTGCCCTCAGAGTCTTGACATTTTCCTGCATCATTCCCAGGAATGAAAATAACTCTACAAAGAAGGCAGCAAAATCACTGCTGCGATCCCAAGAGTTTTCTTGATTTGACAATTCAGTCACCACAGGTGACTTGTGTATCACCTGCAATGGCCTTCTCTTCATTTTCCTGCAGTCCAAATGCACATGTTAAAAATCAGCTCTTTTCTCAAACTTCAAGCTGCTTAGCAGGTTACACAAGACAGTATNAGTACCCAAATCTCTCCACATGAACCTAGGCTGCCCTCAGAGTCTTGACATTTTCCTGCATCATTCCCAGGAATGAAAATAACTCTACAAAGAAGGCAGCAAAATCACTGCTGCGATCCCAAGAGTTTTCTTGATTTGACAATTCAGTCACCACAGGTGACTTGTGTATCACCTGCAATGGCCTTCTCTTCATTTTCCTGCAGTCCAAATGCACATATTAAAAATCAGCTCTTTTCTGCTTAGCAGGTTACACGAGACAGTATTTGAGGGTTTGGAAGCGGTATAGCCTCTCTCCGCACAGCATGGCATCCTCTTTAATTGCTCCCCAATTAGATCCCTAAAGTCAAACTATGTGTGAACATCCTTCCCTGTGCTCTGACATGCATGAAGGTTTTGCTTTCCTTTGCTCACTCTTGTTGTTTTTACAGTATAAATCTGGGGCCTTGCAAGCTTTGCATATTTTAGCTCATTAAAGCTGGCTCAAAATACTTGCACAGAAACTCACCCCAGAGCTTGGGTGACTTTGGCAGCAGCACGAAGTGTCTCTGTACGAGCGCCTAGGAATCCCCTTGGTGAGCTCGATGTGCACCCGCTGCCTCTCAGAATCAGCGGTGCAGATGGTCTTTGCCTCTTTTCTTCCTTGAACGAATGCATTATTCTGGCCATAGAAGAGAAAACAGCACTAACCTAATTTTATATTCCTCTATTGCACTTGGACTGATTAAGGGATATTTTAGAGCTTCTTCCAAAACTCCTTACTTGAAGCAGGCCTACCAACTGCCACTCTGCAGGTGGTGAACCATCTGTCCCATTAAGGACCAGGTAGGTGGCCTCTTGCGAGCCGTTTAATATCTATTATGTCTAAAAAGCTCTTTGATACTTTCATTTATTTTTTCCTATCTGGCAAGCCGGTGGCTGTGGGCAGCGTGGGGCCAAGATAACATCGAACGGGGAGCGCGACGGCAGTGGCCAGGCCAGCACCGAAGCAGTCAGGAAGGATTAAGGTCCAGGATGGGCTCGCAGCGTAGCACAGCACGTTGCGAGGCAGAGGAGGCAAGTTAAGGTTGCCAGAGCACTGAACGTCTCTTCTGATTAAGATCAGAGGCTGCAAACTGGGGCACCGCGGTGCCGACCACAGTGAGCGGCACAGGCGCTCATCTCACTTCGAAGAGGTAAAGGGGTTTGGGCCTTGAAACAAGACAGGAGGCTCCAAATGCTGCCTTTCCCTGATATGCAGCAGTATCTCGGATTTCACTTGGCCTTACAGCCTTGACACTATAAGGTTGGCTCATATAGTGTTTACCTCTTAATGTAGAAGGTCATGGAGGTTATAAATTCAAGTCAAGCTCTGCCCTTGGAAGACAAGTGTTTAACACAGCAGTAGCAGCAGGATTCGCTGTATATTTGAGGCAGAGACATAGGCAACACATACATGGTATATGTATATGTATATATTTCTATATAAATATGTAGGCTGTAGGGATAAAAAAGGCAATGCTTGACAGTTTTTGTTGTTGTTTTTTGAAAAGAAAAGTAAACTACAAGAGCTGAATTATTTTGTGATGAATTAAAAACATGTGATGAATTTAGGTGACTCAGAACCCGAGGCATTTTTAATTTTGTTAATAATTCATGTTGAGATGGAAATCCTGCAGGGAGGATTTAGAGCAGAGAGCTGGCCTGTCTTGTTAATATTGTGAGGAGAAAACACCTGAAGGTGCCAAATTCTTTAAATAGGTGAGTAGGGCACTCTTGTACATTGCTTCACACTCCTTAGCTTACTTATCCATTTAATCTAAAAATGATTTAGTATGAAATACAGAGGCAGTCTCAAGACTAGGTCTGAAAACTGTGTGGCCCCAGCTGGCATAGGTGGGTGCCATCAAGAGATGTGAGCTCCTGCCTCCTTTCACCCTTCTGCTCCTTGTCCTGTGGCTCTCACATTTTTGACTGAATGGTGACCCATTCCCAAAGGTGCAGCAAGAGCCTCATTTGGCTGGGAGTTACCCATCTGGGAATTACAAGACTGTGTGTGGGATGGATTTGTCTAATCCCCGCAAGGCAGAAGGTCCTAAATCCTTTCATGCTCACGGAGTAAGATCTCTAATCATCAAGTTTTTATACAACCTGTGACCACCGAGGGTGATCAAAGAGCCCGTGCGCTCACTTCTGCTCTCGAGAGGATGATATTGCCTACGACACGGAGGAGTGTTGGCTGTGAATGCTGCTCAGGGGGCATTAGAGAAAGGAGGGATTTCAGATGCTCACTTTTCCTCTTACCTGATCTAGACATCAGTTCAAAATATTCCAACCCTTCCAAATTACAATGTCCATCTGCCAACACTCTGAAGAGAGGAAGGATTGCCCAGCCATGGACCTGCAGCCTGGGGGTGTCCAGCCCATGGTGTACTCGAGCCACCCTCAGAAGTGGGTAAGGCATGTGATTCAGCATCCCGCTGAAGTACATTTCTATCTGCTGGCAACTGCTTGATCCTGTACTTTCTACAGCTCTTCCCCATGCATTTTATCACCCCCAAATCCTTCCCCTGCTTCACGAGGAAAAGGGAAGTTCATGGAGTAGCAGGGTAAGGCAGCAAGAGCTCAGTACTACAGTGGGACCCGTACCTTTGGGCATGCCCACATCTGAGGAACTCTCAATGCAGACAGTGTTTGGGATAAGGATACATGGAGTCAGATGTGAATTTTTATTTTTCATATTCTCTGAGGAGTTTGCCTAAGAAAGCAAGATGATTGCCTTCATCTGTGGTTAAACATAGTTGCCAGCCTTGGAATGATGCTAATAAGCTCATTTCTTGAGGTTCCAGCTGAATGTTAATGAAAATTCTACCATTTCTGTCTTTTCAAGTAAGGAAAAAAAATGTGTACTTCTCAAAGATGAAGCCTTCATTCCAGAAGTTACTTCTCTCTTTCTCTCTATTTATTTATTCATTTATTAGGATTAAAGTTCCCCTCTCAGATGAATGCATTTATACTAGCAGTTGTGTCTCTGACTGCTGCTAGGAGTGCTCAGTTGGTCCAGAAATAAGATGGACATAGCCACCTCTTGCTTCTTAGACAACTTCATTTCAGATTCTCCCTTTTTTTCTATCCTGTCTCTGCCAGCACGCCTCAATAGCCACAGTATGTTGTCTAATGTACTGGGTAACGTTTCTGGGGTTTGTTATTGTCTCTCACTGAATCCCCAGGTTGGACTGCAAAGCTGAAAGAGGGAGTAAATGGCTTTTTTAACAGAATTCAGGAACACGGCGCACCTGTAAAGAGTTTATTTATTTTACAAGGAGGAAAACCAAAACAAAATCAGCAACAGAATGATATGGTATGTTCCTGTCAGCCCAGAATGAATATCCCCTCTTTGTGTCCTTCATCTACTGTTGCTATCTTAGATCAGGAAGGAGCTACCACTGGAAGCCAGAGAAAGGAAGGCTTTTTTCACTGATAATTGGTACATGTTTTCAACGATACATGGTACCCATTTTCACCACTGTTAAAAACAAAAGAACTGCTGCATCACTTGACACACAGATATGATACTTTGAAGTTCTTTCAAAAAAATAAATATTTTTGATATTTGGGAGCTCTGTTCTAATGCCTTTTAGGGAAACTGCTCAACAGGCAAAATAATGAATTTGACATTTGGGGATAGTGATGATAATAATCTATGCTCAGTTACTGAGCCTGAGAAGATGCTTGCTCTTCTACAGAGAAAGAACAGCTTAATTAATCTTTGTTCCAGTCGTGGGTAAATATCCTGCTGGTAGGCAGACCCATTGTGCCCATCTCAACGTGCAACAAGAAACCGTTTATGATAGGTCCCACTTGATCATATATGCCAGTCCCTGATGTAGATATGAGGATTTATAGCACAGAGAATACATGAATGTATTGAAGTCTTACAAAGGTGAAGGCAGACAGAGAATATCTATTCAAATATTTATTCATCACACCTTTTCTGCTCCTTGGCACTGCATACTGAAATATCTTAGGGTACTTTTAATGTGTTCTGTAGAAAAAAGATTGTAAATATTTCAGATGAAAATGTTTCTCAAATAGAACATTAAAATATTTAGGTTATTTTGACACCACTTCTCTTTTCTAACCGTCTGATGCTTATCTGTGCCCTATACTGAAGTCAAGTAAAAAATGTTTATTCTTCTTCTCGAAAATCCCCGAAGCTGAATCGCTAAAAGCAAGCAGGAAATGGGAAGAGAGCCTTCAGTGTAAGGGCCAAAGACACTGCTCTGCAGATAGTGACAACTATACACCTAAGGGAATTATATCAAAGAGAGAGGAAAGAATTGCCCTCAGGAACTAGGTTGGCAGGAATGTGTTCAATAAACAGATCAATGTACTTGTACTATTTTTACTAGAAATTGAGTCCCTCTGGAAGTGGTGGGATAGGCACTGGAGAAGTCTGTGTCATCCATCAAGCACATTTTCAAGAGCTGGAACCTGTATTTTTGTGACTTTATCGCAGAGCGTCAGCAAAGCTGCTACATGACTCTGAAAAGAGAAATAGCAACCCCTGAAATATAGACCACCATAACAAGTTCTCAGAAGTTGTCTCAGGTCTTATTAACAGATAAAATTGTTTGGTGGCGAGAGAGTTATTATAAAAGCAGATTTTTTTTTGAAAGCACAATATTAATGGTAACTGGCTTCATAAATTATATTATGACTACAGTTGATAGACTGTGATCTCTTGAAAAAAGAAGTAAATATTTTTCTTGAATGATGGCATCTGGAAATAAAACAAAAACAAAACAAAACTTATCTCCCTGGTGTCTAATAATGCAGAAGCTCCCACTGAAGCCTTTCCTCAAGATGAGGCACTTGAAGGGTCTGTGCACTCAGC
>VWPW01009176.1:770426-978069 GCA_013389825.1 Crypturellus undulatus | reverse complement strand
TGGTCAAATAGTTGCAGCGATATCTATACCATACTCTCACAAGAAATCTGATAGGAAGCTGGAGGGGTTCATAGGCTGTTCTTCAAAGAAATGAGGCCATGCTCCTTTTTTGTTTGGTTGGTTTTGGTTTGTTTGTTTTTATTTTCAAATGTGGTCAAAAGTACACAGGAAACCTGACTTCGTTATTTCTGTTACAGTATTACTTGTTGGGGTATTTAGAGTATTAGATGATCTTTTTTTCTTTATTTTAGATCCACTGATAGCCTTGCACCGACTTCAGTGTTAACAGTGTCAGATCACTTTGGATGGCAGTAGTGAACAAGGCATATCTTTCAAGGGCTTTTTTGTGTTTTTAGTGTGATGTGTCTCTATTTCAGAGCAGGATATTTCACCATATGAATGACCTAGATGCTGTCCAGTGGTCTATTCCAAAATGAGTGGATTTATCTGTGAAGAGATGATGCTTCCCTGGAATAATAGCTGACTTGCTTCCATTTCTCTGTCATCCTTCAAGTGCTCAGTTTTCATGCCCAGTAACCTGCTGCACCGTTTTTCTGTGGCTCCAACTCCCAGATTCATCAGCTCTCCAGACAGTTTTTTGGTCTCACTTTGCTCCCAGCTACTGAAATAATTTCCGGTGGTTTGATGTGAATTCTGGCTTCTAGATTTCTCATTATATAAAGCCATAGTTTCTAAGGGAGCTAATAGTTTCTTCACATCGTATCCTGTACCTAAAAACCTTTTCCACCCTGTATGCTCACCAGGATTATCCCGGTATTTCTGTGAAGTTGACCACCCTGTCATCTTTTGTAGACACATTTTTGACACATTTTGTAGGCACTGGTCAGTGCAGAAGTTTAGATGTTTTTGTGGATGTTTTGTATCATGTTATAGAGCTAAAGCTAAAAGCATAGAGTCTAAAAAGATGCAGTAATTTTCTTATTTTTTTTCTCTTTCCTTTGTAGTGCAATTTTCCAGAGAACCAGGATGGCTAGAAGGCACGCTGAATGGCAAGAGAGGACTTATTCCACAAAATTATGTTCAGTTTTTATAGCTCTGTGCATTGAACGCCAAGAAAGGTGTACATGGTATCCATGGATTTTTGTTATAGTCACTTGTGTTTGCTCCTGTGACTGTCTTTAATCAACGAAGAGCCTGATTATGGTTTGAAGATCCTAATCTGTATAAAGATATTAAATGTTGCCAAATATGAATTACAAATAGAAGCTTCTTAAAGGGAGTTTGGATTGGGTGGAGACAAGAAAGTGGGATGGGGAATAGTTTAAGTTTTTTAAGAGTTTTTCAGTTGTAAAGAACAATTGTACATTTGGAAGGTAATTAGCATTTTCAGACAAGCATCTAGTTGATCTGTGACTCAAACAGCAGCGGAAGAAAAATTTTAAAAAATTTAGTGTCCTGGAGATTATGCATCTGTGTCCAGTGTTAACAGAATATTATTTGGGTTTGGAAAATATTGTTAGATTAAAAAAAAAAAAAAGCTATTATACTGATGATAAAATTTTGTTTCAAAATGGAAAAGATAATATGGAACAGACTTATTAATAATGATAGGTATGGAGACGTGGCATTTTTCAAATGTCTTTAAAGAACAGATTCATTAATGTTGTGTGTGTGGCCTCATTTGTATTGTTTTATAAAGATAAGGTACGTAAACTTTTACTACAGGCTCCTATATGTCACGGTTCCTTTGCTACTCAGTATTGCCACTGTAAGCGAAATAAAATGTTATTTGTTATATATTTGTTATTTGCCGGCGCCGTGCTCCTCACGGTGGGGAGTATCTTGCTCTGGTCTCCGAGGTACCGTATGGACTAATTACGGGCAGTGGGGGCAGAGCGGGTCGCAACAGGCTCCGCAAGGGCTGGGGACGTCCCCCCAGGCCCTCACGTTTCCTCAGTTCTCCCTGTCTGGCTGCTGCTCCGTGAATGTCCCTTTCCCCTCTCCCACCCGCCGTAACTGCAGATTTTGAGGCCTCACCAGGGCCCCCGAGTGGCTGTGCTGACATCTCGGGGCTTGGGGTATTTAAATCTGCACCTGTGAGAATGCACACATTTTGTCAAGAATTCTTTTTATTTTCTTCACCTTTAAATAAGATCCTCTGGGAGGCAGGGGAGGGGAGACAGGAAAGTCTGACAGGATGACATGTTAACACAGGCTCACTTACTGTTAAATTGCACTCTGCAGGGCTGCTGCAGATAGACTTAGCTTGCGCGTTTTTCTAACTAATGTGATTAGTAAGCCAGGTAATGGTTAATGGTGCCTTAAGGTGGGGGTGTTTTTTTCCATAGGCCTGAACTCCATCCTGTAATTTTGTTCCCAGCCTGCACAGCCCATCGGGTGCGCGCGGAGCTTCCGGCCGGCGCCGCGGGGCCGAGGCAGGCGGGCGCGGGGCACCCTGCTCTGCTCTCCCTGCGACCGGGAAAACGTGCCTGGAAAACATGAGGTGGGAGTCGAGCCCCGTTGCCAGCCCGGTACGTGCGGCAGGTCGGGGTGCTGCCCCGCCGTTAGCGAAGCTGCCGTCACTTGAAGCTTTTTGAGTTGCTTGGGCTTGGGTTTTTTTTTTTTTTTCTTGAAAACATGCAGTGCGTGTTCGTGATGTCTGGCTGCTGCCTCCTAAATGTTATTTTCAGCTTTTGAGCTGTTTCACTTGCAACATATTTTCTGTTTTCAAGGGAAGTGGTTTACAAATGCAGATACACAGAGGAGGAATAAGAGAATTTTTTTTTTCTTTTCCAGTCTCTCATCAATGGAGTGCTGTGATCCTGTTTGCCTTTAGGTGAGATGTTTTGGGATTCCTGTTACTTCTGGAGCCACGGCAGAACGAAACTCCTCTTCTGAGAACTGATACACTGGGCAGGGGTAATACTGATCCAGACTTTCTCACGTCCCAGATTTTGTCTAAAAGCAGTGGTGCAAGCTGAGCCAGATCTGATCTGGCTTTCAGGTTAACCACACTGCCTCTCAGGAATTAAGCTGTGGGAGCTGCTACCTGCCATAAGGTTTTTCCATGGCAGCCTGGTCCCATTCATCCTGATGTGAGTACAGACTTGCACAGCAGAGTGGCTCTGCCCCAGCTCCTTCTCCCTGTCACCAGTTCTGTAAGTAAGTAATTCCCTCGCACTTGAACGTGAAGATTAAAGGATGCTAAAAGTTCTTGCTTCCCAACTGTAGGTGTAGCTGAACCGGGTCCCATTCTGCTCTCCCCGCCAGGGCTGGTCACTGGGCACCCCTCGGCCAGGGGATGGGGCTCTCGTGAGCGCCGGCCCCGGACGAGCTGGGCCTCGTGCAGGGGCTGGAGCAGGAGGGAGGCACCGAGTGTGTCGGGCACCAGCTGGCGCCTGCTCCACTCCCTCCTTCCCCATGGCTGCTGGAGGCTGCTGTGTGCTGGTGCGGCTGCTGAGCAGGGGCCTCCCCGCTCTGCAGGGCCCTGCACGGGCAGCACCAGCCCGTGCTCAGGGGAGCTCCTGCAGCTGTGGAGTGCCCAGGGCTCCGCCACGCTGGCCCTTCTCCCCGCACCGGGCCTTGCTCCTTCAGCCCGTCGCACGACTCTTACCTGCTTCCCAGCTGAGGAAGTCCGTCCCTTGGTGACAGAGGACACGGTAAGCTGCACAGGCACCCGTGCTAAGCAGGCTTTTACTGAGAGTTGCCTTTCAAGTGTCACCTTTTTAAGTTTTGGGTATAGTTTTCTGCACAGGAATTCAATAGCGTGCCCTGTTCTGCACTTGCAGTAATAACCAGTTAAGCACCAAATAAACTTCATCCTATTGGTATCTGCGATTAAAACATTATTTCTAAGGTAAAATATGGCATGTTTTAAAAACAACAGCAAAATGTTTAACACGGAAGGGCATTTTTACTTTTCTCTATCTTGCTGTGTACAGACCTGGTGCAGACCTCCTTTTGGGGAGAAACCTACACCAAAGCAGCTGGAGGTCAGGCTACAGCTTCCACGCTCAGTTCAAGCTGCTGGTCAGAGCAGCTGCTGCCAGAGCCAGGGCCACGCAAGCACAGACCCAGCCTGCCCAGCAAGAGCCCCCCTTGTTCTAACTGACCTTAATACAGAGGAAAGCGACCTGGTTTGGCGAAGGCAGCTGGAGCTGCTGCCTTGGGAAGTCTCGTGCGTGGCACAGGGACAGTCTGCATTTCCGCGAGAGACTCTGACCTTGCTCCGTAGGGACCGCAGCGCTAGATGACGTGGAACTGGAAGGCTTGTACTGAAGACTGATGTTTTTGTTTCCTCTTTGTGTCCGGGAGGGCGTAGGGAGCACGCGTGCCCCTGCGTGCCCATGTTGGTGCTTCGCTTCCCTGGAACACAGCTGGCAGAGCAGGTGGAGGAAGCACTCGGAGCCCGGGCAGCCGTCGCGCCGCTCGGCGCTGCAGGCCAGCGAAGGGGCATCAGCAACTGAGGAGTGGCCTGGGAATGCCGAGCACGCTTCAGGATGCAGGAAGATGTCACATTGTTAGTATTTTTATGCTGTCCAATATTGTCTGGAAGTATAGAATAGAAGCTTACTTCTAAGGAAAGCACTGCGCCAGTAGCTAGCTGAGATGACTGAAGTGCAAGAAATACTTGCAATCAAACCAGTTTAATTCATGTATATTTGTACAGTTTATATAAAAAAAAATAGGTACTTGCAGACATTAACATAAAGACCAAACAGTATTTTCTATTTATTTAAAAAGCTTTAAACATACAGAAGCAAACCCCTAATTATAAATGCATCATTATGCATAGATTTTACTGTTTACACCATACTGCTGGCTGCTTTTATTTTTCATCCAGGAATCTAGTTAAACTCCAAGAATTCTTAAACATTCCTCTGAGCTTCCTGGCCTCAGAACTGCTGTCTATTTTATCAAGTCATTGACCTCTAGCTGAAAACATTGCTCTAAAAAAAGGAAAAGTCAAATCTTTAATAAACAATTAAAAGTGCATTAACTGTAGAATTTTTTAATTTCATAAATGTTTAAACAAGTCAGTGAAAAACACCACCCTGTGAATTAGCTTTTTGCATTATTGATTGTAAAGTATCTTTTTAATAAGATTTTGATATTGCAAACTTTTAGTCTTTCTATTTTATTTGTGCAACTGTTCCGTTGCACAGTGTGTAGTATTCCTGAAATACCCACTGCAGTACATTAACACTACTTTACATTTTTAACTGTGTATACAATGCTCTTGCTGTATATCCCCATTCCTTCTTACAACAAAATAATTTTTCTTAATGAACAGAAGCCCACTTTTAGTAGATGTTTTTAGTTTGTCTTGTATTTTGCAGGAGACAAATGCCTATTTCATTCTAAACAAATTCAAAATAATGCAACTTTTGGTAGCTAAAAGCCTTTTTTTTTTTTTTTTTTCTTCTGTACAGGTTTAGATAAAAAAGTGATGGCTATTCTGCTTAAGTGTCCTGGATAAGAGAACACGGCCTCTTACAACATCTATATCCAATTTTATCTATTTCTTTAATGATCTCTAACAAAAAATAGTAATCAATGAATGGTTTCATAAACAACAGGTGATTAAAGTAAAGGATTTATTATAATTTGCTTACAGTTTGCAAAGACAGACATACGTTTTTGCATAAAGATATAAATTGCTTTTTAAAACTAATTTAGTGTGTTTAATTATATGAAGTTTCTGTGAATTATGAATTGTACCAAACCAAGATTAAAAGTAATAAGGTACAAAAATAAGAGCAAACAGACAACAATTTGGACTGGGACAGGCATTTAACAGTGAAGTGTAGAATATGGCTTTGCTATTTTAATCAAGCAAAGTTACTTTGAGACAGAAAAGGAGGCAGTAACTTTGTTAATATAAAAAGCTGCTGCAGACTGTATTCACCCAGAACCTGGCTTTGAAATTTCCTATTTTAGACTTAAAACAGAAAAAAAAAAAAAGGTAAATGAAAGGATGGATGTCTGACTATTCCTGTAAACAACCAGTCTGCATGCTATGGATCTCATGTTGGAAGTTTGGCTTTCATATTGCTGTGCAGGTCAGTATTTAAAGATCTGCCTATGAATTAGACTTCCAAAATGCAAATAATATATGTATGTATATATTTATATATAAAAAACCTCTCTGAATACAGTCTTTACAGATTACTCATTGCATAAGGCAGGTGTCATTTAAAAAGACAAGTAGCACTGACTGTCTTGTGTGCACCAAAGTACACTCTGAAATTCTCAATCAATCAGAAGGGTAAATAATTTCTATTAGACCACCATGAAAAAGAAATGCTACATTCAGACCAGTCAAGGGACAACTATAGCCCCAAAATATCAGTGTCACCTACAGAGAACACTAGGAATTAGGATTCTGAAAAACTATCCTATTTAAATCAGCACGTGGTAGCAACAGTGAGCCTTGGAGAAGTTCCCCTGGCTTCTATTCTACTCCAAAAATCTGTATTTGCTTATAAATTGTGAAATAGTGAAAATCACCTCAAAAAGCTTTTTGTTGCAGTTTACTCTAGAGAAAACATTTTTGAGACAAAACTAGATCAGCTGAGTTGAACTTGTAGCATGAACACTTGTCTTTCCAGACATATTCTGGTTATTACAAAAATTCTTACAAAACCAAACATGTTTTATTACTAAAACTTCAACTCAGCTCATCTGCCCTTATCCATAGCTTCCCATCCTCCTCCTCCTCCTCAGCGCCTGCCCGTCCCGCGTACTTACTGCCATGATCTGCATGTTCCCTTCAGCGTAACCAGAAATGGCCAACCTGAAATCATGATCTGACCTTTTAGGAGGTTGTAGGGATTCAGTAATCAAAAGAGAAACAAACAATTTGGGAAGCCTTAATAAAAAACAAAGATCATTCAACATCTTATTCACCCTTACTCCCCTGAGGGACAGCGTGAGAGGGGGGAACAGAGGGCAAGAACTGGCTGTATCGTTAAGCTGGCAGAAGCTTTGGGGAGATTGTAGTTTGTCTTGTTAAATGAAACCTCCGTAAAGTGGCAAACACAACAGTGGGTAGCTTCCTACAAAAATAGGAAGCAGGATTTCTAAGATAGACTCGAGTCACGTACACTTGCAAGCGAGAGACAAAAGGAAGAAAAACAGAGTGGAAAACAGAAAGGCTTAAATACAACAGAAAAAGGTTAGGTGTGGTTATTTACAATAGACACTGTAGGATGGTAAATTAGATATGATGCTAAAAAAGGCACAGCTTTCCCTTTCTTAAATACACTGTAAACGGTTCATTATGCATGCAGAACATTTCACTTTACAAAAAAATTACCTTGTTTGTTTAGACAAAGATAGTACTTAAATAGTCTCCAGCAAAATAGAGTTCTTTCAAAAATACTTTCCCATTCATCCTATTAACCATTAAAGATTTTTGTCTCATTTACAAAAGTTCCTTACACCTTATTTCAGGTCCTTCACAATTTATACATACAGCAATGTACAGTACAGCAAAAGACTGCAAAAAATTATTTGTAAAGCCAGCACAATAGATACTATAAATTGATACCAGGGCATTTGTTTTCATATCTTATCCTCCTTAATTAAATAGTAAATGGACACTTAACACAGTGTGTATCAGCTATGATGGGATAAAATGGGATAACAAATGCCACAGGTGGGGAGAGCAGAGTATTCCACACCAAATGTTCTGTTATTACGTTACACATTAGGGTCGTGTGTGTGTGTGTGTATACGTATGTCTATATAGTTTTGTTTTTGTTTTTTACAAGAAAAGAATATTAATGCCCCATATTGACTTTACGTTTTATGTGCAAACCAAGGGTGAGCTTTAAAAAGTTCTCATTAGTTCTTGAACCCTTTTAAAACAAGCAAACAATACCAGAAACTACATGGCATATTTAAAACTCCATCTGTTAAAATATCAAAATCAGAGAGTTATTGACTAGATATGGCTTTTCATCCGAGGAGCAGGAACATTTTCTAAATGTTTTAGGGTAAGGGGTAATTTCCAAACATCTATGTCTTGCCAAATCCAGGTCAACTGTTCTCCATTCCCCAAACTCTTCGCTTGATTTTAGACTATTTTCGGTTGATTTTAGACGGCTGAACAAGTGTAAATAGCATGTTTAAAATATGGTTTCTTGGGTCCTTCATGGGTGTGGAATAACACAGGGAAACTTAAGGCAAAGTTCTTCCATTTAAGACATTTTCTATCACTTCCTGTGAAAGTACAGGGGCTTGGCATTCCCAGATTCCACCTTTGGTAGCTGGTCACTGATGATTTCCACCAGCATGGCTGGAAACTCTACTTTCAGTGCCTGAGACTCTCGGAAGGTGTAGAAACAGAATTCCAACAAGTCACTAACCAGCTGCAATACAGAAAGAGACAGAGATTAGGAAAAATGCACAGGACTCTGCATGCCATGGCTTACAATAAAATCCAGACCAGGCTAACATGCTGTACCATACAGCAATACCAGATAGTGCTAAGCACTAAGCTAAACTTACTTAAGCAGTCCAGTTGCAAGTGTTTGTTGAACTCAGAGCTCAAACCAAAGAATGCAAAAATCCCCAAGTGCTACTTCACCAGCTAAAATTCAGATAATGAGAAGAAACTGAGACATCACAGATGCAACTTTTCAGCATAACTAACTAACTAACTGCTCTTCCTTTCGCTAAGTCAATGGGCCACCATGGAAAGTAGTGGCAAAGTCTGTGCACGTAAAGCTTCTGCCCAGAGGCAAGCCCCGGCCGTGCACTGTTACAGGGCTGGCTGTCAGCGGGATGCACGCGTGTTAGTGCAGACCAGCTGGGTAACCCCAGTGCATGCTCCAGGCGCGTGAAAGCGCTCTGGGCTGAGCAGGATGGTGGGGGGCTGTCTGGCAGCACCGTGGGGTTTACAGCAGCCCACCTGCGCAAACTTGTTCATGGGATAAAACTGTAACTGCGCCGGGCAGAGTGAACGCACGCACGTGTGCTCATCTTCATGCCATTCTTCGTCACTTTCTGAGGAACATGTGTGTTCCCTCGCAAGCTAGGAAGTACAGCGCGGAGCTGAAGCCTGGGCTATGCTAGTATAGAGAGGTATATTTAACAACAGACATTTCTGTGTAGTCCTTCAGTCCTGCGCAGTCAGGTGCCACAGAAGGAAAGGCCAACACGACGCTACGGAGGTACCGGTCGACGCGTGACTGCCAGCAGAGGCAGGGAGCAGCGTTTGCCTGGGGCGGCGCCAGGCGGCAGAAGTGGCGACACATCAACCCCTGCCCTGTCCCACGGGGAATGCCTCGCACCAAGCGGGTCTGGGCAGGGAGGGCCCTCCTGCCACCATCAGATTTCTGGGTGTGGGGGAAGAAATACTGTATGTATTGTCAAAGCATCAATAAACTTACTCCAACCAACCACTACCTCGTCTCAAATTTAGTTATGGCTATTGCAGTTTTTATAGGTTACATATCTATGTGTTATGGGAAAGCTTAGTCGCACCACAAGAAATAATCATTAACTTGTTTTGGTTTTTTTGTTTGGTTTTGGAGCATTTTATTTTTTTCTTCTGTCTACTGCTATCTTCTCCATGCAAAAACCACAAACTGCAGCTTCTCTGCTGCAAAAAACACTGCAAGCAGGAAAACTGTAAAGGCCAGAAGACTTCATTCAGCCTCACTGCTCAGGTGTCATTTTTTTATATTTTAATAATTAAAAAGATGATAGAGCAATCTCACAGCTCAACCCACTCCTGTGCAACTCTTGCTGTGTTTGTTTTACATAGTGCTTTGAAACAATCAAGAAATACCTGTTTCTGATCTTTAATAAGACACTGTCATTTCAGGAACACTTTTGTGTGGTGCGACCAAGAGTCTGCTGGAGCCAGGGCAATCTCTCTGGTAGCAAACGCACCGCACGGCAGTCAAGAAGCGAGACGCCAACCGCCAAGGTCCTGCCTTGGCTACTCCACTGAAGAAATACTGGAGCCTATTTAGAGAGTCGCAACTTTCATCCTGATTAATTTTGCTACTTTCAGTCCATAGAGAGCACTTAAGCTGCTGCTACGCATGTAGTTTTATCAAACACGAGTCTGTCTGTTGTATCAATTCCTAAGTGAGGTGAACTCCCTACCAGAGCTCCAGCTAAAGATACTGTAGGAAAAGTCTCTCTCTGCAAGGCTGGAACAAAACTGCGAGATCCAGACAACATCAGACAACCTTCTTGCCTAACAGATTATTTACTGTCAGTATTTTCTCAAGTGTTCTTGAAAAATCCATCAGGAATTTATAAATGAGGTGCTGGGCTCACCAGAGCACAGGCCCAGGTTGCTGCTGCGCCTCCATTCCTGATGATCCAGCGCGTCCCCAGGCAGCGCTCATTAATTACACAGAGGCGTGCTACGCAAGGAGCAGAGGCATCACTTTGTTTCTAAGGGGAAAAAAACGCTGATGTTCATTGCAAGCAAATCCAAATGGGCAGGGAAGGAGCCGCTGCTGCTCAGCTCCACGCAGAGCGTGTCCCAGGCACGCAGGCACGAGGGGACGAGCGAAGGCGACTGTCGGTACCCTCTGCGCGCCCTCCGCCTCCCGCGGCCGGCACCAAGCGAGGCCTCCGCTCGCAGTGGCGCCGGGCGGGCGCGAGGGCCCTGCCGCCCCCGCGGGCCCTGCTGCCCCCATGGTCCCTGCCGCCCCATGGGCCCTGCATCCCCTGCAGGCCCTGCTGCCCCTGTGGGCCCTGCTGGGCCGGCGCGTCCATGTGCCCAGCACAGCCCGAGCAGCAACAGTCACCCGGCACTCAGAAGCACCTGCAGCTTCCTAGAACGTAAGACAGGATTTCGGAGCCTTAACAAAAATGTATTCTGCACCTACCCAGCCCTCTCAGATGTTTGGGCCTTCTTACCTATGGTAGCTATCATTTGTGTTACCTGTTCTTAAGCAGTTACCACTTCCAATGTACTTGGCACTACTCTAGCCAAACAGCAGCAATAACTCCGAGGTGAAGCACGCTGCACGTTCAAGGGCGATCGCAAGACCGTGGTTGTAAACTCCTGAACTGCAGCCTTACCAGAACACAGAACTTTTTTTTAATTTATATTTTTTGGTACAGCAACAGCGTTTTTTGCTACAGTTTTTGAGTTATAACGGATAAATAATGTAGCTAGTCTTCGCTTTAGAAGAAAAGGTCCTTCTTCAGTAAGCAAGCGAAAAATCTGCTTGCTTTCATGATACATGGCCCATATCCCCACAGCTACAGCAGCTGATGCACCAGAGGCTGCAAACGCTCTCGAAGCGAGCGAGCTAACGCGAGCTATATGGCACCTCTACGTGTGGCTTCCCATCTTTCTGTATCAAATATACTGCTGCTTTTTCTTCTTCAAAGGACTGCAAAATCACCGTGGTTAAGAATTCATACACATGTTTTTCTTCCAGTCCTTCCCCTCTGCTTCTGGGAGGCCCTGTTGGAAATGCTGACAGCATCTTCACACAGCAGTGCGAAAGGCAACGCTGAGCACCGCGCTCCTTCGGGCCGCACCGCCCGCGACAGCCCTCCCGCCGCGGGACCAGGAGGCTGCGCAAGGGCAGCAATGCCCGGCTCTGCACGTGGGCAGAAGCGAAACCCCACCGCCTGCCGGGCGGGCAAGCGCTGCTACATGAACCAGCACCAACTCTGCTGCCAGGACCCAGCCCCGAAGGGCTGAATCCGCACGCCTGCCTCGGCGGGACGGCAGCAGGACACGGCTGCTCTCACGGAGGCAAATGATCCGCGGGTGGCTGCGGCCCTCGGCCGCTGCAGCCCTCAGTTCCTGCTCCGGGCCCTGGCTGTGCTGCTGCTGCTGCTGCGCCCACGCACGCCTGGGCCGCGCGGCCTGCACTGTCTCAATCTTCGCATTTGTGTGCGGCGCTAAGTGCTTCTGAGAAACAGCAGTATTGAACAATAACCCTGTTATTAGGGTGGGATTTCTATGAAATGGGCTTTTTCACCCCACAGTTCTTCAAAAACAGACAAATGTGTGCTTGAATGAAGTCCCCGAAGCTGACACAACTGTAATGTCCCTCAAGTACTTGCAGAAGTTGTGCAGCAAAACCAAAAATAGATTTGAGTTTGGGAATCTCACCATGCCCTTGAATGAATTTCAGAAACAGTAAAACTGCCTCATTTGCAAGAAGCAGATTTCTGTGCCAAATCTGCTGTCCAACTATACAACCTCTAGCAGACTGTGCCTGTGGTGTGGAAGGCTGCAGGGGCTTCTCAAACACCTACAGCAGCAGCTCTGCGATTCCCCCAACCGGGACAGCAGCTACGGCAACTCTCGTTGGGTATCAACACAGTGCTGGGCAATTCCGTGCTGTTATCAACTACACTCACTGCCGACAAAGCCATAGCCTTCTCGCCCAAAGTCGCCCCTCCAGGAGCCTTCCCCTTCCCCAGGGGGCAGCCTGCCCATCGCCTCACCTCAGAGCTGCGCACGGGCACGGCCCTCGCGCCGAGCCGGGCCCCGGGAAGGGTCGAGCAGCAGCACTTCACTTTGGGCTTCCAGAAACCTGCCTGTTCTGAAGCGAGCAGGCGCTTGCTGGCAAGGAGCAAGCACCGAGGCGAGCCAGGCTGCCTCCTTCCCTGTGTGCGGCCAGGAGCCCCGCACGAATTCGGGACCACTAGAATCTCCCGCATTTCCCCCTTCAAGCAGTGGGAAGTGCAAAGTTTTAGGATTGACAAAGAAAAGCATTGCCAGACAGGTCTTGCTACTCCATTAAAACCGATATTCCTCTTCTCCCCTCGTCTGAGATGTAAATTGCTTATTGCTCTCAGGGTAAAATGTTCCACTTTGAGGTGATTTATCCAGCCACGCTGATTCTTACAGGTACGTACGTGCCCTGGTGTCCGGGGGGCTGATTTCTTGTTGAAATCTCGACCTCCTAACCCAAAGAGCAGAGCTTCCATTGAAACACAGGGGAACCCAAGGAACGAGGCCTCTGAACGCGCCCAGGCGCAGGGGTTGGGCACCCGAGGACCTAACCTGGGGGAGCAGAACTGGCTGCTGCCCAGGGAGGCGCCGTTACCAGATCAGGAGATACTTCCCCCCTGCAGTAAACATGCACAGAGGCACCACAGCTCTCACAGCCAGTCTCGTACGTCACAGCTCGACAGGCCGGGGAGGCCGAGCCGGGCTCGTCCCATGCACGAGAGGAAGTGCTCAAAGCCACAGCCCCACGCACTGCTGCGGGCCCGAGCGCTGCCCGGCAGAGCCGTGGGTGCGGGTCCCTGGGCTCCCACCTCCTCCGACCCAGAGAGGTGGGTCTGGTCCCCACTGAGAAGTGTCTCTCTCTGTGAGGGACAAGAGATCCAACCAGGAGGCACTCAGCAAGCAGCGCTCCGAGCAGCCTGCAGCAGGGGGCTGGGAGCAAGTTTCTCATGCAGGCACCACGCATCCGCTACCGCAGCGTGCAGCTACTGCTTCCGTGGGGCCACGCAGGGCTGTGGGGCTGCAGCTGACCTCCAAGCACACACAGAAAACGCTGCTGCGCGAGTGGAAGTACTGGGGCTGAACAAGGCTCCAAACAGCCATCAGCTGCGGGATGAAACACCAGCAAACAGCACTGCGAGTGAAGGTACCCGAAGGTGCCCCCGCGGCNCTGCAGCAGGGGGCTGGGAGCAAGTTTCTCATGCAGGCACCACGCATCCGCTACCGCAGCGTGCAGCTACTGCTTCCGTGGGGCCACGCAGGGCTGTGGGGCTGCAGCTGACCTCCAAGCACACACAGAAAACGCTGCTGCGCGAGTGGAAGTACTGGGGCTGAACAAGGCTCCAAACAGCCATCAGCTGCGGGATGAAACACCAGCAAACAGCACTGCGAGTGAAGGTACCCGAAGGTGCCCCCGCGGCTGCGGAGCTCCCCGCGGCTGTGCGCTTGCAGGGCCGAGCACCCGCGTGGGCACATCCGCAGGCACCGCAGCGGCCCAGGAAAGGCCCCGGGAGGGTCTGTGCCCTCCTTCCCCTCGTCAGCTTTTCTCAGCGCCTGTAATCCTGGCCCTGTCAGCCTATGGAAAGATCCACCTCAGCTATAAAGTATTCCTTTTAGGAACCATAGAAAATTAATTATTCAGCAGTGTGAGCCTTAAAGAATGTATTTTTGTTTGGCAGAAAACATCAACAAGCAAATGACAGTGCAGAGCTCTGCCTTGCCAAGACAAGGGGAGGTTCACATTAGGGTTTAATGTCATGGCATCGAAACAAAAGCCCTCAACTCAAAGTCTGTTTAGTATCAGCCAGATTGAAACCAAATTCAGCTTTTGTTCTGCAAACTGCCTGACCATACACGTAGCTCGACATATGAAACGAGGCTTGCCATGCAAGATGCAGCCCTGCTGCCAAAGCCAACAGGAGATGCCGAGGAGGATTCAAACGAAGTTTTTGATACCCTGCACAATACATCTGTTTCTAATGTTCCCGCGTGCCGCCTGCCTGATCCTGTAACACAGTTCACCTACAGCCCAACGCTGCCGGTGTCTCGTGCTGAAACACACGTGCCCGTTCTTGGGCACAGGAATGAGGCAGTCGCATATGGGGTGACGGACGCAATCAGCCGCCCTTGCAGCGCTTCAGTCCTCACCACGTCCTGCTGCTCCAGGAAAGGATTAAGGCTGGCCTGGCCCAGGGGGTCCCACCGAACCCCGCGGGAAGGAGACGCTATTGCCGGTGCTGCTGCCCGCAGCTCCGCACGGCCCTCTCGGTCGTCGTGCGGGAACGTGGGGCCCACGAGGGCACCCGCAGCCGGAGCAGCCGCAGACCTGCTCTGAGCCCGACTCACGCAGGGCAGGCGGCGCCGGATTTATTGGCCTCCCTGCTCTGTTCAGGGTGGACTTCGATCTCTCATTTTACTGTTTTGCTTTCTGGGCTTGGTGGCTTTATGGATCATTAAATAAAGTTGCTGATTTTTTCAAAAGCTGAAGTGCCTACCTGGTCTTCTGGAGAATTGCTGTTTTCCTCACCTTGGCACTTTGCTACCTGCGCATATGTTCACTGTATGGATGAATGATATAATACCCTGAGCAATGTAAAACCACCTTGTTTTTTTTCATATTTTCCTTCCTCCTGTTATATAACCCAAGCAGACTGTAACCTGATCTCCAGACATGCCTTCATTTCACACAGCCCCCAGAAAGCCCATTTAAAACCAGTTGGAAAGGGCGCAGAAGGCTGCTCCATGCGGCGCCGCGTGCGGCCGTGGCTGACCCCGGACCTGGCCAACGCTGCCCTGTGCCGCAGGCAGCGGGAGCACGGCACCGACACGGATGCTGCAGGAATCAGTCCGGGTTGCGCTGCGGACACCCGCACTGTAGCTCCCGCAGCACAAAAACATGGGACTTCAGCTCTTGTTAGACCACTCGGCACCAAATATATTCTGAGCCTTTAAAATCGTATGGAATAAGTTAAAAATGCAGAGGTGCCAGCTGAGAAGGGCTCCTCCTATACTGAAGAATTTAGCAGAAAATTCGCATTGACACCGATAAAGCGGAGAAATGCTGCACTAACGGGTGGAGGGGGGCAAAAGAGCAATTCTCAGTTCTCATTACTATTACCATTACCCTAGATTTATTCTGGTAAGATTTCAAAAACTGAAAGCGAAAAATCAGAGAGAGAAAGCAAACAAGTGCCTTTGCTGAACAAGTCTCAAGCAACGTCTTGGAGGAAAGCACATTTGAGCAGACAACTCCTCTCTGTGGAGGAGAATGCTGACAACAGGGCTTTCTTTAAGAAGTCCTGTACTGTAAGGTGCTATTTTTACACAAAGGTAAGGTAAAAATAGCTTAATTAAAAATGAAATAAAACACCAGAGCCGCCTCAGCTCCCCTTGGCGGGCGCAGCCTCCCGTGGTGGCAATGCTGCGCTCTGGAAGGGCCCACGGACACTCGTGTCCTGCCTGGGCGCGACGCGCTCATCCGGCCGCGCTCTGCACACCAACGGCCCTCGTGAAAATAAACAGATCACAGTCGCCGACGATTTCCAAGCGGATTAGAGAACTGTACAGAGAACTGTACAAACGCAGTGGCTTGTTAACTGCCTTAAGCTTCACATGCGAATATCTTGCAAATGATTTTATCACCCATCCCCTTTTCTTTCCACTAGCACACTACAACTTCCTTTGCCGGCACAGAACAAGTGAAACCTGATCTCTGAAGAATGAGCTATTACTGCAGTACTAATAATACTCTCTCTGCCTCCCACTAAGATTTTCAGTGTTTTAATGAACAACAGAACAATATTTGAAAAATAATCCCATATGTACATTCTGTAAACAGACCTCAGGCTCCTATACAGCTTTGACCTGAGGTGCACTGTACTGCACTGAACTGTCTCTGCAAAAATGAAAGCGAGTACAAAGCAGCACATAGGCGCATGCACGCTCTGAGCGCGAGTGCTGGAGCTTCTTCTCGCAGCAAAGCTACGTTCCTGCCCAGCGAGGGTGGTGTGCGGGTGGCGGTGGGGCTTCCTCGCAGCGCAGCTCCCCTGCGCATGGTCCCTGCCCGCTGCTCCGCTCGCCCAGCCCCCGCGGTGGCTCCTGCAGAGACGCAGCGGCAGCGCCATGGGGCTGCCCGGACCGGCCATGACGCCATGGGGCCGCCTGGCCTGGCCTCACCGCAGGGCCTGGCCTGGCCTCGCCGCGGGGCTGGCGCTCCCTGGCAGCTCTGCTGGGTGCCCAGGGGGATGCTCTTGCGTCCTCCTGCTCCCAGCTCGGCTAGAAAGGAAGATGTGGAGTCGCACGGAGCCGCGTGCGACAGGAGCTTCCCCCAGCTATGGGAGAGACCCCGGCAACCGCCTCGGGCCCTGTGTGCAGGGCCCGGGGGAGGAGGAGGTCTCTGTACTTGGTGCTTTGGGAGACGGGGCCGAGTTGTTGCCAGCTCAGCCGCCTAGCGCCCCGGNCCATGACGCCATGGGGCCGCCTGGCCTGGCCTCACCGCAGGGCCTGGCCTGGCCTCGCCGCGGGGCTGGCGCTCCCTGGCAGCTCTGCTGGGTGCCCAGGGGGATGCTCTTGCGTCCTCCTGCTCCCAGCTCGGCTAGAAAGGAAGATGTGGAGTCGCACGGAGCCGCGTGCGACAGGAGCTTCCCCCAGCTATGGGAGAGACCCCGGCAACCGCCTCGGGCCCTGTGTGCAGGGCCCGGAGGAGGAGGAGGAGGAGGTCTCTGCACTTGGTGCTTTGGGAGACGGGGCAGGGTTGTTGCCAGCTCAGCCGCCCGGCGCCCCGGGCACCCGCTCCGGAATCACCAGCTCGCCCCACGCACCAGGCAGCGGCCGCAAGCCCCAGAGCCACCGCGGCATCGGAGCCCAAGGTTCCCAAGTCAGTCATCACATTTCACACCAGATATATGTAAAAGACAAACCTCACGCTGAAAGGAGACAGGACAGCAGAAATAACCTAAGAATGCAATTAATTTTACACTTGAAAAGCTCAATTAAGGCTTCAAATACCAAAGACAGCTCTGAGGTCTTAATATATCTTCTAAAGTCATCGCTATGAGAGTCACGGCTGTAAAATGGCGGGATTAATTCAGCACTTAGGGCACCTGGCCATGAGGCGCGTGACGGGCACCTCTTGTTGGGCAGCAGCGCGGGGACGCTCCGCGCGGCAAATCGCGTCCAGCGCCCGACACCGACTGCCGCGTCCAGCAGCCTCTGCCCCCACAACCTCTGACTGCGTCGGCGCTCACGGGATCACCGCAGGGACACGCTACCATTAAGCAAAGAAGAAGGCAGCAGAACCCAACCCTTAGTGACATATTTTCTTGTTTTATTTGGCAGCTTTCCTTAAATTTGTCTGCTAACAACTTCTCTCAGATGTTGCTTTAAATACAAGGAATTTTTTTCTGCCCGTGAGTTAATACAATTACAGACTGCTGGTTTACCTTAACGGAGAGATTTTTGCTTAACGTGTCTGCGCTCCCTGAGGAGTTATACTTACATCATGCATGGAGTCAAGAAGCTTAGTCAGTTGGTAGAATCTCTGCCAGCTTTGCCCAGAGTTACTTGGACATTTAGTTACCATCTTCTTTAGTTCTTTAATGTAATTTGCCCTCATTTCTTCAAATGCAGCTTGGCTTTTGAGACCATCCTTGGGAACTGTCATTAAAAAGACAGTCTTATATTAATATTAAATGTATTGCTTATTCTTTTGATGTGCATATTTAAAAGTTAGACTAGTTAACGGATGAAAGAATTAAACCTTTAAGCAAAGTCCATAATTTTACAGACATTGGTAAGGAATCAACAACATCATACAGATTTTCAAGTAATTCAAGCATCCTCTCCGGATCTGTGATTGCAAAAGGTTTAACTGAGACAGAGAGCAAGATAACATCTCTGACATACAACACAGGTCGTGCTTACGCCGAAACTGATTTTAACATGACCCAACCATAAAAAACAGCAGATGCATCAGGAATATTTCTTTAGAAGTTAAAGGCGTGATTTATCATTTTTAAGTGATCCCCCACGCTTGGGGGAAGGAGGGAAGGTACAGCACCACAGCTGTTCAGCATTCAATGCAGGAACAGCTACATGGTCAAGGAGCACCTGCATTTTTCTTTGACTGTTAGCAAGCATTTGCACGATACCTAGGACAAACAAACATTAAATAGAAGACAATTTTTCAAAGAGGAATCCTGACTGTCTGGTTGACAATGACATACAGTTGCAGCCTTTAATAAAAACATTTCTAATGTCCCTAAGTCCTCATCTACCAAAGGGATCATTTCACAGATGGACTAAATCAATCGGTTTGATACTTCCTTGAGCAGCTGGTATCAGCAGGGGTAACTATGCAAGCAAATACACCTGCTGCTTTAGGCTGCAAAACCTTTTCACTCCAGTAGGTTCTGCACCAAACTGGGACTGCGTATCTGATCAGGAAACCCTGAGGAGGTTACCAACAACATTATGCAGAATATTCTCATGTTTTACTGCTTAACCATCAAATAAATTCTATATCACTTAATGCTAGCCCACAGAAGAAAAATAAAATTCTACGCTATATGGCAGTAAGTTTATTTCCTAAGAAGTCTGGAAAGCAAAGTCAAATTAAGCTAGATGGAAGGACACTTAAAAAAAAAAAAAAAAAAAAAGGCCCTCCAACTTAACTCACTCTGACTTAACATCTTGACATCTTAACATCTTAAAATGTCTTGTTGATCTGTACTCTTTTAAATCCTAAAAACTGCCTTCTATCTCATATAACGATACAAAAAAACCCATTTAACAACCACCTAAATTGCTTAAGTGGGGAAATGTTAGGAAGAAGCATTCACATCTTCCAGTTGATCACTACAGCAATTTAGCAATGGAAAGCATGGAGCGGCTCTACTGTGACATGACCGACATGGACTTACCAGCATCCAGGGCTATAGGGAGGCACAAAGAAGAATCTTTAGAAAAAGTCTGATGGGGTAACAGTGCCAATCTCTCCACCCCTTGGTAAATACTGCCATTGCTCTTTGCTATTTACATTTGAAATTCTGAATTCCAAATCTTTCAATCTGTCAGCTGACAGAAGAAATGTTTGGAAATAGATTTGCAAATACAGCCCAAGCCACACAAATGTAGACATACCAATCAAGATGAGTAAGGCCCCTGGAACATACTATGGCCTTACACAAAATGCAAGGGCTTTATGGGTTCTTTAAAATTTACAGGTCTGTATTCCTAAATGCTGCTTAAAACTATGAGTTACAGCCATTTTTTCATTGTGTACTACTATGTATTTTACTGCTCTGCCTGAAAATTATTGTGCCATCACCCTAGCCAGATTATTAAGACAGAAAGAAAGAAAGAAAGACCACAAATCAAGAGAACTCAAGCAAAACATGAAATTCTGGAGGTTTGCCCAGTGTTTCTGATTTTACTTATTAAATGCAGCAACACTTTTGGCAAGCTCCCAAAATCTATGGTCTGTGGAAAGCAAGAAAACAATTGAGTTGTAATGTGTGGTTTCTTCCACATGTAAATGCAGTGAAACTTCCTTGATGTGGTCATCATGAAAGTTTCAAAATAACTTGTACTCTGCTCATCACAGGATTCAATAAAAAAATTAAATGAAAATGAACCTGATGTTTTCTATCATAATATAGTATCAAGGTGCAATAATTAGAAATGAGGTTTACTGCTGTTCATGTGGCATTTTCTGAGTATTAGCATTGTCTTCATTTCCTTTTGGTTCTGCTTCTTTCTCTCCTTTCAGTGGATATCCTGGATTTGCAAAACAACTACTTTTGGTAGGTTTTCTAGTGACAAGGCATGCATTCCAGAGGGAACCACCCAGCTAAGGCTGATCTCACCTAGGAGATTCATAAAATGACTAAAGCCATTAGGCAATATTCTCACGAGGGCAGAATAATATCTGTCTTTAAGAGATAATGCCACAGTCTTATAATGCCATTAGGCTCTTCTTCAAGAGATCCTTCCCATATTGGGGTGATTAACAAGTAGCGGGCTGCAGCTCCAACCTACGCATGCTCTCAGGATCATTGGGAGGGCTAACACCCGCGGCGTGGGTGGACATTAGGAAGAGCCAGCTGATCCTGGGAAGACAAGAGCTGTCGCCGTTGCCCTCAGGAGCAGCCTGGAGCGGCAGGACAGGCGGTACCGCTGTGCGTGCTGGCTCCGTGGCCAAACCTCCCTGCCCTGCAACGCAGGGACAGTGCCTGGCCCACGCCGGCTCTCCCCGGGCGTCGCGTCGTTGCTCCAGGCGAATTGGAAGGGCATTGAGAACAGGCGGGCAGGAGGGAGCGGGATGGCCAAGCCCAGAAAACTCAGAGCCTGAGGAGGTTGCGGTTGGTGGGTCCAACCCGCCTGCAGCAGGGACAGGAGCTTCAGCACTACGTCCTGCCCCCAGGCAGGCGCTGCGAGCCCGGCAGGCAGCACACAGGAGCAAGTGCCAGTCCTGCCGCCGCTGCCGTGCTGCGAGCCCTGCGCGGCGCTTGACCCGACACCGTGCGCCCGCGCTGCTGTGGGACGCGGCGGGAGGCCCCGGGAGCCCAAAGCACCTTCCGTGTGCGCCAGCTTTGCGGGGCTGCGCGGGGCCGGTGGGAGCGCCACGCTCACCAGCACGGCTAGCGCGGCCACTCGTGGTCCAGGCGCCTCTCAGCGCACTGGGTGGAGCGTGGGCCAACAACCCCCCTCGGGGAAGACAGCGAGACCTTGAGGGTGTCCCGAACTGGGAGATGCTCCATTCGGCGGGAGTCGCGGCAGCCCCTGGCCCCAGGTCTGCTTCCAGCTGCCGAGAGCTTGCAGGTGAAGGCAAGAACGACTAGGCCCCTCTGATCTCCTGCTCCTCCTCTCCCTGCACCTCTCAGCATCACATAGGGCCTAATGATGCCGTGAGAATTCCTGCCTGATGAACTCCCTGAAGTGACATCAGAAATTCCAGCAATCCCAGCTGATGCATTATCCTGTGAGGATGTCACTGAGTGAATCCCACAGGAAAGAGAATGATGACACAGGAGGAAGTTCGCTTACAGGTAACTGGTTTTTTCATTAAGACAAGTGGAAAGGTCACATACAAAATGTCTGTGTATTTATAAAATTACGGTGGAGCAGGAGTTTTTGCTCTTTTGTAGGAGCAGATTAAGACATCTGCTAGCAAGAACTCCACATTGTTGCAATGAACACCATGATGCAGTTTAGGATCCTAAAAACTCTCAAGCATGACGCTCAAGAGAAAAACAGAGCGTGTCCTATCATTTATTATACATCCAGAGCACTGCAAAAGGGCTGAGCAGTCTCATTTTACTTGGCAACTGGAAAAGTACACATCTTGCAGTATGGGGAACGTACATCTTTTGATCTTGAAGGTGCCATTAAGTCACCCAAACTGGTGGCTGAGTGTTGAGTCAGGACTTTTCCCAAATCCCCACAGTGCAGGACAACACAGCTGTTACCACCCCGCTCCACGGATGCATTTGCTCGGTGTGTGTGGCTGATTCAGCAGTTCATGTACAGAGAGTAGAGCAAAAGCCCCTTGCCAGCCCCTCCTGTCCTCCCAACACATACGACACATTCAAACTGCAAAGAGTGCTCCTGCACTCAGAGAGAGAAATCTGCAGATAAATCCTAAAACATAAAAACAGGCTTTTTTTTCAGGGGCCCTGCTGGAGGCAGCCTGGCTCTTTTGCTACACTAGTTAGAATCACTGCACTTCTTCATGAGCTGAAATAATTTCAAGTTTTCTCATGTAACTATGAATCGAACTTACCAGTGCTTAACAGCAGCAAGACCTTCATTATAGTGTATTCCTCAAAGCTAAGCTGCAAGCGAACGAACTGCAGACTGATCTGGTGCATTCCCTGGCACAGTTCAAACATAGCAGACTGGCGCATCCGTTCCCTGCGAAAAAACAAAAACAGAAACAAAATAGAGGATTAATACGTGAGAGCACACAGTGTATGCAGCAGCCCAGGCATTGGGACCTGGGAAGCAAGCCCTCATCACAGAGGTCAGCAAGACAGACTGTGGCCTTGAAATTCAAGTAAGGCAACAGGATGGCGACACCCTAGATGAAGCTGGAGTCCATCCCACCCCATGTAGCTGCCTTGCCCCTGTGCTCCTAGACTTGTAGGTAAAGGAAAAAAAATCACTAAAAATTACCTTTGGGGGACTGTGGGCACAGCCTCTCTAAATGCCTAAGTCACCCACAAGTGGCTGATGATTTCCCTTAGCTGCCCAGTGGGCTAGAGATAATCTAGCTCGCCTCTCAAAGGAGCGGAAATAAAAAGAAATAAGAACAAATACCATTTGAGCTTTAGACACTGAAGATGTCATTGGAGTAGCAGAAGTGTTCTGGAAGTGTTTGGCTTGTCCGTGTTTGCTCAGCTCTGCCCTGGCTCGTGGGAGTGAGCCGGCTAACGAGGCCGGTGCCGGTGCAGGAGGGGAAGCTGCACTCCTTGTGTGCGCGTTTTAGATGAAACATCCCGGCTGAGGCACGGGAGAGGAGCTCGTGGGGCCTCTGGTGCAGCAAAGGGCTGAAGCTGAGGGCAGTGCACAAGGGCACAGGCAGGGTAGCCCCGTGGCTCGTGGCCGCGCAGAGCGGCTGCGGCCGGCGAAGGCGCTGCGCCCGCAGCGGGAATGCGGGTGCTGACCACCCCACACACCTGCGCCCCGGTGAAGGGACAGCCGGCACGCCTGGAAAATGAGGAAGTGGTTTAATAAAATAAAGCGGGCAACTTCATATTACTGCCTTTCTATCGCGGAGGAGTTTCAATTTTAGTGCTGTGGACAGACGACATCGGGACCCTCGGGACGGTTGCTGCATCAGCCCCGCCAGCACTTGCACGTGCTATCCCTGTCGCCTCCAGTTCAGAGGTGCAAAGGCTGATTATTATTTTTCCTGAAAATACAGCAGGTCTGGCTCCCAGGGTGAACACGTACAAACAACAAAAATGAAGACAAATTATTTTCCAGTAACAGAGGTTCATGTTAATATACTAAACCAGACTTCCTATGAGGAATTACTAGCTTGCTGCAGTGGTCTCATATTAAAACCATTTTCCAAAATAATCATCTGCAATAGTCTAGAATGAAGGAGTATGAACATGAAAAATCTTATTCATTAATACAGGATTTTGTGTGACTCATAATAAAATAATAAGGTTACATGATTTGTATTCAGTTTACATTAATTTCTTTAAATATGCTCTGATACATTTCAGATTTTGACTCTCTTTTCTTAAGCAACCCCAGGCTAACCTAACCTGCATTAGTTCCAGACTGAATTAATTGGGATTTCGCTATGTTTCTAAAGATGCCATTCCAAACCGCAAAAGTTAAAGCAAAGAGTTGCTGAGAATCGCCTGTCTCACTCTGAAAGTACAATATATATGTGGGCATTTAAACGAGGCGCTATAATTGCTCAGTGACCACTACTTTTTTTTTTTTTAATTGCTCAACAACAATTGTCTATATTTCTCCAAACATTTTTTAACATAATTGAGGAACTGGACAGGGTTCAGCTCATTATTTTAACCCAGCAACTGACTTTTCAAATACACAAATTGGCTGGTGAAAGAGAAAAATCATACTGTGTGCAAACAAAGACTTGCGTAATCTTCCTGGTGTTTTATTTCACTATTGCCGGAGCAGATTTTATTTTCCTCTTTAATACTAATAAAACGGACTCCCCATTGTTATATGGATTCTACACTTTTCCCCAGCTCCACCCTCTCCTCGAGATTAAGAGCTTCCAGCTTTTTCTTCCATCATAGTAGTAGTAAAGCCATGCTTGTTTATTTTTATTATGCATCCTGGGCTACAACAAGGAAAAGGGATAGAAGCAAGTTGCCTTTGAATGTTGACTAAAACCCCACTTGGCCCTCTTTGCAGAAGAGCAGCATCCACTGCTCGTGTTGCTAAGCACTGGAGACACCAATGCAAAAGCCCCTGCTGCAAAGGCCGAGCTCGACTCGCACCGTACCCTGGTCGAGCGCTTACTAACACAAGCAGAGCGGCCCTTTCCCAGGTGGATGCGGCTACCACATGAACACGGACTGAGCAGGGTCTCGTACAGCCCTGCGAGCTGCTCGGTTCACGGGAAGGCGCAGACGGCAAGCGCAGAGCTGCTGTCTGGGTTCATCTGCAGGAGGATCCGCACGAGCCCACGCTGCTCCCTGCGAGCAGCAACGCGGGCAGGACCACGCGGGAGCCCGGAGAGCAGCCTCCGTCCTGCAGCTGCTCGCCTGCACTGACCCCTCAAACCCAGCACATGCTACGGGTGCCCCCAATGCTCAAAGCAACAGGAACGGAAGCTGAGGCAAGTGTTGAAGGGACATTTGTATGAATAAATGCACGTTAACTGACTACATTTCAGAGGCCTACAGACTAGCAGGGTTTAGAATAACATGTTACGTCTGCTATTACTTTTACAGAGTACCAAAAGTATTTTCTCCAACTTCAGAATATAAGCAACTACTGCTACCACAGTATGAAGACAGAGAGCCCATGCAGCTCCACTAGCAGACGTCACACGGCCAGGTAGTGCCATACCCTGCGCTGCTACACGCAGCCTGCAAGCTGCTGCGCACACAATCGAAGCAGGATCTATACCCACGTTAGTCTGACTTGCACAGACATGAGAAGTGCCAGACTTTTCATCTGATACCACAAGCCACAGAGCAAACAGAATGAAACATTCTGAGGTTTTGTCTAGGGTTTCTTAGGCTTTCACTAAACAGCATGGCCAAACATCTCCTGTGATAGTTAACCTAAAGGCATTCAGACTTAAAACATTATTTCTTGTACATTGCACTGTTTGCAAAAATTTACATTTTACCACTCACGTTTGTATTTATTTACCTTTACGGATGACAATTGCCTACACAGAAGACTTCTACTAAAAGTTTTGTTTATTTATTTAGTCTTATATCTACCTACAAATACTTATCGCTTGTTTACTCTCAAGGAAGACCTCATAACATTGTTTGCAGGTGACAATATTACATACAAACCTAGTTACTAAGCAGTTTACTTAACATACCTCAAAGCTGTAATTTGCAAAGGAGCTTCCCTCCTGAAAATCAATTCAGTCAATTTATTCCTTATTTACAAATTATTACTTACTTCGAGTTACGTCAGTTAAGTTATGACTCTATTTAATGCCAGGCAAGCATGTGATGAGCATTTACGTATCCAGTGCACTTGATTTTAACCCACACAGTGTAAACCAAGAGTTTACAGAGCTTTGGGAAAGTTTAGATGCCAACATCCCAGATAGCACAACACTACGAGAATAACAACAAAGTAAAGCAATAAAATGGCTCACATATTAAGAGAAACGGAACAGTATTTTTTCATACAAATTAGAGCACACAGACATAACATGAACAAAGTTATTTCCTGCTTACCGAAAGCCTCATCTAAGAATAAACACCACCAAGTCATCACAAACACCAGTACTGCTGTGGGGAAAAAGTAAAACAGAATTCCACCATATCCCAGCTTTTTGTTACAAGAAATAACCTGGATCTACTTCTGATAGAGCATATTTACTTTGCAGCATGGAAAACTGAGAATGTCACCATCTGGAATATAAAAGTGTCTGGAATACAAGGGCATGTATCCGTATGTATCTATACGTTAAACAACGTTAAGTAAGAAAAGGCACGGAGCCAAAGTACTGAATCCACTGTGTGCTACTCCTTCAAAAGTGGTGTCATTAGCTCAGTTGAGGTTAATCCTCCTTCATAATAATACTCTTTAAACTTTACACCTTAAGTTAATCCATCTTAAGTTCCCTGAGTGTGTCCCTACAGGCTTAACTTAATGCTCGGGCCGCATTCTGCGTGAGCCCTCCCGCAGCTTCAGCGTGGTGGCAGCGGGAGCAGCCACCAACAGCAGTAACTAACCCTTCTCGCCCACCGCTTCGCCCAACTTTGCCTGCTCCCGCAGGGCTTCTTTGGCCAGGACCACCACGTATGGGCTGGGCACACAACTGCTCATCACGTTCCACTAGAAGAGCAGCCCGTTTCCTCCCTCGGCTCCGGGAGGAAGCGAGGGCAGGGCACCTCTCCCGAGAAAGCCTCCCAGGGGACGGCACGTGTCGCGGGAGCAAGGCGCTTTCCCTGGTTGCTTCTTGTTGAGCTCAAGGAGCTGTAGCAAAATTATTGCCAACTGAGAAAATCTCAACTACTTTCCCGATGCTCTTTTTTCCCTCTTAAAGGGTTTGTTTTCTCCTTTTCTCCACTTCCCTGGATGTGTCTCTAGCCCCATGCAATCTGTATATTCCCTCTTTCCCGCGCTGCTGCCCTCGCTGACTCCAGGCTCTCGCACACCAGCTGCGCAGGGCCCCCCTCTTCAGTACTGGCCTCATGCTTAAGGCCTTCTTCACAGCACCTGCCCGCGGACAGCCAAACACCTCCGTGAGGACGAACCAAACAAGCCGCGTTTCGTGTGCCCCCCGCCCCGGGCACAGGGGTGACAGACCTGTGGGCAAACTGGCCCAGGAGGCAGCGGCGCCCGCCAGGCAAGAGGCTGCAGCACCAGATGGAGGCGAGACCACTGCTGCGTGCCCGGCCTCACGGGACACGGAGGGCTTGAGTGGGTGCTCCAGCACCAGCATCCGCACAGCTGCTTCCCCAGCACCCACGGACGGCCCTAAATTCTCCACCAGGAGTGGTTATCATTAATAAACTTATGTGGTCTTTGCAGGAATCCAACAGCAACACAGAAATTGTGATCCCACGGAAACGTTGCAGAGATCAAACTTGTTATGAATAAATAATTTTTAATTAATTTATTATGGAATCATCCTAAAGTTCACTATTGCAAACCTTGTTGAGTATAGATATACTCAACTATAACTCAACTGACTCTAACCAAAAAGATAAATCTGAGCAAGAAACCCATGCATCAAAACCTTTACGTATTGAAGACTAAACAGCCCCAAACCAAACTTGACACAATATTTTATTTATTTTCTCGCAGACACTATTCAAAGCCACAGCACAACACATCTTAAGTTAGAAAGGGAAGGGAAGAAAGGGAAAGATGTGGTGGGTGTTCGGAAGATTCATCAGTACTCAAGTGGCATGCTGATGACCCCAAGAAATGCTGGGAGAAGGCCCCCTTTTGACAGCACCTCAAAGGAGCAGTACAGCTGAGTTAGTCACACAGCTTCTGCAGCTCAAAAAAGAATTAGAAATAGCTCAAGTAACAGTGAAGTCTATTCTGACTTTGTGTTTCCTGATTTTACATTTTTCTGTAAGAACTGCTTCCAATTTTATAATCAAAACTTAAGTCCTTCCTTTGCTAGACTAAAATCTGCATCCCTTTCAAGCTAGTCCATCATTTAAAATAATTTCAGAACTCAAAAAACACATTTCACTGTTTCTCTAGAAAAACAAACAGAAAACAACAAGAAACCCGCCAAAGGCCTCAAGATCAAAACAAGCTTGGAGACCTCAGAAAGCAAGGTATATTTTCCACCATGCCAGAAGATGCCAGTTTTAAGTTTAGGTTTTGAGAGAGAGAAGTGAACTATCACAGGATGCCCCTCAAGCGAGGGGCAAGCAGTGGATGAAGGGTGCAAAGGCCCAAGGCAGCACACAGAGGCCCTCGTAGAGGCCATCAAACCACCTAATTACCAACCCCTTTGCCTGAGGTATCCCTCTGTCTTGAAGGAGGTTCACCCGCTGGGGAAAGCTTTGAGCTTCTTGAGGCAAGACGAGAGATGCATTACCGCATCAGAGCTTCTCTCCCTCTCCCCGGAGCCTGCTGCTTCAGGAGCAGGGCAGACAGGACGAGCAGCCCCCGCGGCGCTGCGTGCGCTCGACACCACGCGATGCTCTGGACACAGCCCTGCTCCGCGCGCACACCCACACACCAGCCCCTCTTCTTGAAACCATCACGAATGCCACAAAGATCACTAAGTTATCACACAGCATCACTAAGTTATTGCACTAACCCAAATCTTAGTTAAAACATATGCAAAATTCAGGACTTGATCATGAGCTTTTATTTGGCGCTTCTTTCTTATTCAGCATTTTCTAGTCTCTGCTCACTACTAAAACTGCGCAAGCTGCAGCAGCACAAGAAGACACACAGCCTTCACATATTGCTTCCAACCCCCAGAGCTTCAGAAGCCTCTCCTGCCAGGAAGGAAAGGACATTTGTTATCCTGCATCAATGGCAAATGCAGGCACCTTATCCTGTGGAAATTAACGGGTCTCTTGTTGCACGTTTCAAGTGGGGAGATATTTGGGTCATAATCTATGCCCTTTTTTTGCTTAAATTGTCAGTGAGCCAATGGAAATACAAAACCCCATGCACAGCACTAACAACGACCTCCCCCTGCTGAGGGGACAGCAGATGTTCTCCCTAAACACTCACCGAAAGAGAATTCAGCTATTATTTTGCAGTTTAACTGGCCGTGAATAAATGGAGGCTGGGAATTAGGTGGTTTCTCCAGATAAGGGTTGGCCTAGAGGAAACTGTCTCAAAATACTAAAATGCCTTAAACAGGCTCAATGGTTCTTGGCCGGTTTAAAATGTTACAGTTTCTGGCTGCCAGCCCTATGGTGCTGCTGGAAACCAACGTCCTTGTACCAGGCACAGAAGAAGCAGGAGAGAAAAAAAGGAAAAAAAAAAAAAAGACAAAAGAAGAAAAAGAAGGTGGTGGGGAGAGAGAGAAAAGTGCCATTGCCGCAGCCTCCCAGTGCGGTTAGGATATGCAGCACATTCCCACCTCTTCTGGCCATCTCAGTGACCATCGTTGCCTCGTGCACCCCATTCCTTTGGACTGAGGCATGCAGGTGCCAGCTGTAACTCCTTAAAGCAGAGCTCCAAGATCTGCCATCAAAGCCATCCTAGCTCTTCCTGCTGCCCCTCTGCTCTGGCCCACCTGGCTTTCGCCACTGCTGACAGGCGGCATTTCTTCTGCTTGCCTAGAGAGGGGGAAAAATCATGGTCCAAACCTGCTATTTTAAGTCAACCCGGCAAGGCCAAGAAGCCTTTAAAATCCTGGGAGCATTGACTCAAGGGTCCAGGAGATACTTTTTACTCCCGAGCTCCTGCAGGAATTTCACTTATAACAGCAGGAAATCTGTTTCCAGTAAAGAAGCAAAACATATGTACAAAGCAGATCTATTGCTTGAAAAGATCATGAAAAAGAAGTACTTCAGTGAGGATCTTCCCCCATCGAGACTGCCCCAAGAAGAGGCAAAGCCAGCATTACCAAAGGGAAGCATTAACTCCCAGCAACCAGCACATTGCAGAGGCTGCGCCAGGGTAGCTGGGTGGCACTCTGACACCGCAGGAAAGACTTGCTTAACCCAGCGCCAGGCAGGAATTAGACGGCGTGAGCCAATGCTGATCACTAATTGACAAGGAAGGTCATTTTATAAGAAAACTACACAAACAGCTGGCATTTGGGGGGCACTAGCCTCCCAGGCAAATGATCTTGTCAATTTTTATACTGGAATAAATGATTCAGTTCGGAAAATTAAAGCTTTCTCCTGAGAAAGTCCTCCTGATGATCCTAGAGAACTTCAACTGCAGGTTTGTGGTGTTAAGAAACTCAGAGCTTGGATTTAAAATAAGTATTCTCCTGGTTTTTGCCTATCACCAGAGGAGTTGGCAATAGCTAATGGGTAATTACTGCAACACAGGAGTTTCAGCTCACAATCAGTAACAGAAAACTTGTATTAAAATCCAACTTAATAATCACTCAGTTATGCAACCCTAAAATGTCAAGCACATAAATAGCTAATAAAATGAAGTATCTGCTGGAATTAACATTTATGTAGTTAACAGAATGCTCATACCACATATTCTCTTTTGCTTTGCATTTCAAAATAGACAAATCAAATGAGACAATGTGTAAGTATGGTTTTACCAAAATGCATTTTCAATGCCATATTCAAAAACAAATGATCATAACGCACAATGAATATTTGTCAAATTTAATCAGAAAAGGGTCTGCACCCATTAAGTACTGTTTTATAAATCATTCTGCAAGGGCTCCATATCCCTTGAAGTGACACACCAGTGAAGCTATTGCTACAGTCTGCATGCAGCAGCAATTCTCCTTTTGCATCAGAAGCGTCTCTGAAATTTTAAGACTTCGCTCAAGCTGTTGAGCAAAGCCTGGCATTTCCTGGAAGTCCAGTCTTGCTCTAACCAGTTTACAGAAACTACCTCCTGGTTTTTACCTTAATTGGAAAGATGAAAATTTTACCTTATAGGGAAAATAAAGAAAGGAAGCACTGCAAGTATGAAGGTCATTTAGAGATACCACCAAATAGCTGCCTGACTTGCAGAAAGATTAAAGCACCATCATGTTCAAAAAGAGACTTGAAAGCGGCAAACCTTGTCTCCATCCTAACCTTCCGGACAAGCATCTAGAGGGAATTGAAAAGATACCCTCCCAAAAGTGCCGTGGATGTCCTGGAGTCTTTTTGAGACAAAAAGAAAAAAGAGCATAATTATGCCAAATTAAAGGTGAAATCGTGGGGCAAATTTTCATCCTAAAGTCATAAAAACATTTCAAATACAGGACAAGTTGGAAACCTGCAAGAGGATCTGTAGGGCCAAGAGATGATCAAGAAGAAAAGGAAGTTTTTGAGAAAGATCAGGCCACAGCAGAAAAAGGTAAGATTCTTTGCACCAATGCTCTGCATCAGCGAGGGACTGTGGGAACTAGTTTCAGATTGAAGTGTCAGTAGAAGAGGGTTTAGAAAAAAAAATACAGTGAACAGTAATAAATTACCAAGACCAGATGGCATCCATCCAACAGCTCCAAAGTAACTTAAATATGGAATTGCTGAACTACCAACTGTGCTGAGGAGCTTATTGCTTAAATTGGCCTTATAAAAGAGTAGAAGGTGACAAATGTGACTGATTTCTTAAAATGGGTCTGGCAGTGCGGAGAGAGCACTCCAGAGACCAGAGATCAGTAAATCTCATTCTGTATCTAGCAAAATGATTGAAAGGAGAATTAACAGATAAATAAATATGCCATAATGGAAGAAATTCAATGCAGTTTTGGTAACGCGAGGTCACATCTCACGAATCTCTAGGAGCTCCCTGACAACACACACAAGGGAGATCTGGTTGGTACAGGCAGCGTCTACACGGCGGAAATGCTTCACACATGCCAGGTCTAGCTGCATCCCACTAACATATGGGGTGAGACCCAAGCAAACACCTCTCCTCCTCCTCCTCTCTCCTGCCCTGGTTTCCACGTGGAGGAAACTAGGGCGTGCAGGCGGGAACGGCTGCCGTGCAGCCTGCCGGGGCGCGCGCTGCGCTCTGCGCCGGCACCGGGCAAGGCGGGCTGCGGGCCAGGAAAGGTGGGATTCCAAAGCAGCGATTAAAAAGATCTCCTGAAAGCTCTTAAAGAGAGCTTGCAAACGGATAAGGGGGAGGGCTCTGCTTGGATTATGAGGAGATTAAAACAGGAGACAAAAGGTAATAATAAACGGACACTATCATAGTAATAGAGGGTACGAGGGGAGTCTCATAGAGACTGAGTTGGGTTGAAAATTCATGCTCATACATCATGTGAAAAAGATCACAACTGTTGAAGGGTCAGAGTTTGCAGGTGATTTAAGATAAGCAAATCAAGCACTGTCTGTGACAAACTCAGAAAAATCTTGCAAACCTACGTGACAAGTTGGCACAGTGGAAGAGGCGAATCACTAATTGTAAGACAGTTCGCACAGTAAAACCATCTTTTACTATACATGTCCCCAGACTGGTCTAAATTAGCTAACCTCACACAATAGCAAGACCTCTGTGTCCACTAGAACAGTTGGAGGCATTTTGGGGGTGAAGTGGTTAGAAAGTTTCTTTTTTGAAAATGCTTACTCACTATTTACTAATAGCCAAAAAACAAAGGTATTAGAAGAAGTAAGAGCAAGACAGAAATCTTAATTTTGTTGCTGTACAAATCCATTGCAAATCTACATGGTGTGTCATCCTGGTCCATTCTCCAAATGAGTATAATAGGCTAGAGAAAGTATAGAGGTAGGAGATGAGGACAACCAGGGTACCAAACAACTTATATTCAAAGGGAAATTAAGCTGACTAGTTGATTCTCCAGCTCATGAAAGAAAAGAGAAGACATGACAGAGATATGTAAATGATAAATGGCACCCACAGAATGAAAAGAAAAATATTCACTATTTCTGCAAACACAAGAATTAAGTGGTAATTGAATTATCAGATACCTCCTTTAGAAAAAATCTCCAACAAACAAATATGCATAATTAAATTGCACAAGTCATTGCCTTAGCTATTGAAATTATAAATCCATTCAAAAAGGTATTAGGCAAATTCACAGAAGATTCAGAAGAGTTGTTAAGCACAACTGTCTGAACGCGATCTCCTGTTCAGAAAGTACTTAAATCTCTGACTGCTGGAACAGGCAAATGAAGAAGTATCATTTCACCTTGTCTTGATCTTGCACTCTTTTTGCAACCGGACATTTTCAAAGGTGACAAACGGTGCTAGATGGACCTTTCTTCTGACTGTTGCTTTTATAATCTTACAGATCTCATTAACATTGCTTTGTCTCTCATTTCATGTTACAGATTCATAGTTTTAACTGGAATTCTCATCTACTTAGGTCTAAGCATTCCAGAAAATTTTGAACTGATTAGATAATGGCATTTCAACACTAATCCTTTGCAAAGTTATATAATGAAATTGAATTTATTGCTTTACCAACAACCGATAACCCATTTACAAGGAAAATAAAACTTGAAAACGACCTGATACAGGACGCATGTATCAGTAGGAGGCATTACAGCAGTTCTTCAAATTTTCTTTTGCTTATGAAGTGCACAGTTTTGGGATGTGTACAGAACCAAAGCCTTTGATATGTATCTCTGAATGCACATTTAGCAGCTCTTTACAAGAAAGTAAATAACAATTAATGGAGACATAAATAGATAGACCCCTACTTCTGCACTGCCAGTCTGGATGGTGTGAATGTGGTTCCCCTCCTCAAGAATAACACCTGCCTGCAGACAGAGGCAGGCGGGAGCAGCCAGGAGCTGCCGACCTTCTCTCAACATCCACAGTCACACACGCTATCAGCAAAGACCGAGCGCTGACAACTCATACCAACGAGCACTGGGGCAATACGAATTAAAAATGAGGGATTTGGAGACTGCTAGATTAAAAAGATTACAAAAATCTAGCTAAATTTAGACACTATAGGATTAACAGATTGCAACACAGACCCAGAGCAGTAGCACAAGGGTTAACAGCTACCATCCTGCGAAATGGAAATGAGAAGCAGTAATCTTTTAAACAACAAAACAACTTACTTATTGGCTTTATTGCCATGCACAGCCGATCTGGAATCATCTCTTGCCCTCCCCGCCCCCAAGGTATATAAGGTTAAAAAAAAAAAAAATCTGGTCTTAAATATTCAGGGGATTTTATTACATTTATCTTCCCACTGTTACTATAGAAATCAGAATACCAGAAAGAATTACAGGCTTCAGCATCTAAAGGTCACAGAGAGGTAGCCGTATTCCTACAGCGCGTTATGCAACACTAAATCCTAATGGTCTCAGGTTCCACAAGTATATTACGAGAGGATATAAGGAACATAATGAAAAGATAGTGACCGTGCTATTTACTAATAAAATATGCAAAATTAATAAGTGCAGATTTTAAATAAAATCTTAACTACTTCAGCCATACCAGATCTCAATTGTTAATTTAATTTTATAGTCTTTCTCAACATGACAAAATCCTCTGCCCATTCACATCCCTTGACAATGTTAGCAGAATCCTCATAGAAATCTCCACGGGAAACTGTTTTTCTGCCTCTACTTCATTTGCTCTGCACCAACTTTCTCATTTTAAAAATATCTTCTATATTTTTCCTCTACTTCTAATAGCAATCTCTTCTCTCCTATTGAATTTTAGCACGTCACAGTTGGGGGAATTACTAAAGGCTTAGCATGAAAGATCATTGCATTATCACATTTTTATTCTACTGAAAGTTAAATTTTGCATGCTAAAGAAAGGATTTATATTAACTTGTAATAAGCTATGCTAGTTTGTTAAACCAGCTTACAAAAATAGCATTAGTGGGTAACGTAAAAATATATGGAGTAGATGTTTATTTTATATTTAAAAAAACCCTCCAATGCTGTGCTACAGATTCAGAAAGTGGCCAGCAATGTCACGGTTGCCCCAAATGGCAATGATAAAAGGGATAGCAGCCACTTCTTAGCTCAAAACCCATAGCCTGCAGTTTTTTCCTTATCAATTAAAAGCACCAATCAATATGTCATACAGTATATTCTGCTCTTGCGGTTCTGCACATAGCACTCAGAGAGCAGCAGTCTCTCCTGAGCCCTTTATATTGTAAAGAACCTAGCTGCATATGACAGCAAATAGTTATTTCCAGGGATAGAAAAAATAAGAGGGATATGACCTAAATGCTAGGAAAAACTGTCCCCCATTTTTAGAATCAGTTTTTTAAAGTTCACTTCAATAATTTTGGGTACTTAGTACAATACCTAGTGCTATTTTTTACTCACACAAACTCTTGTGTCCTTGGCTTGGGTAAAAAAAAAAAAAAAAATCTGTAAAGATCTGACAGTGAAACAAAGCGAAACAGCTAGAAAGCTCGGAACCTGCACACGCAGCCTCTGTGATCTATTCTTTATGTTACGGATGACAATCCCCCAAAAAGTCAAGGGAGTAAGAAAACACACACATTGGTCATTCAGTGCATTAGTAAAATACGGTTGAAATAGTGATGCTGTGCTTTTCTATACCGTACTGAAACTTCTCAGGGCGGGCGGCATCTCAGTTTTACTGAATTCTTTCAGAATCCTGCATTGCTGCCACTTTACAGCCGGGCAAGGCTGGAATACGGGCAAATGCAATATTTTAGGCAATTTTACAAAGTTCCTTACACCAGAAAGCAAAAGGTTCCAGCACGGTGGGCCGGAGGGGACAGGGAGGGGTGATTTTCGGTGTGAGGCCGCGAGCAGCTGCAGCCGCAGCCGCAGCCTCCTTCCCTGCGGCAGGGCCCCGCGCGGCGGCTCCTTGCGTGGCCGGGGAGGCGCAGCTGCTGCCCCAGGGCTACTAGCCCGGGCCTTGATGTCACACAGGGCGCGAAGCGGGTACTGGGGTATCCGCTCCGGCGAGCCAGCTGGCACCCAGCGGGAATGTTCCCAAAAAGGAGCTCCGTGGCTCTTCACTGGGCTTTAGGGATCCGACTTCTGTTCTGCAGAGAAGCTCCTCCTTGTCAAAGTCAGAGGCCATTCAGACTCAAGGATCTGTTCACTTCTGCCTCTCCTCCACGAGCGCAGGGCCCTTTCCCTTCTAAAGGAAGCGGCCACAGAGAGTTTTATTTAAGCTAACAGTCGAGTGCTGAATCCAGCCAAGAAGTGGGACACCCAGGGCAGGTGAAACTACCTTTCCTTCCTCCCAGGAGCATGTCTTAATAATCAGGTTGTAGGCCGTGCTGTTTAGGACTGTTCATTCTGCATAGCTTCAGAGAATCCATTAAAATGTGCTGCTAATTTTTTTTTTTTTTTTTTTTGCTGCCCCCCTTGCTTTGTTCTCGTACCCATTTCAAGCAGTGCCACTTGGTTTCCTGCTTACAATTTTGGTAGCTTAGTGCTTTAGACCTGAATTTTCAATAGGTATGCCTGCCTCAGGATGAATTAGATGAGAAAATTTCAGCAAAATGTCTTTGGTTAAGCCTTAAGACATATATTTTTTTCTCAAATTAAATAATAGCAATGTTTTCTGTGGGATTTCAGTTACTTTGCCATAGGAGCTAGAAATGTCTCAGAGCTTGGTTCTTTGAATCTGGGATAGTATTTTGCCATATCTTAAGAAAATCCTCCCAATTAGTCTCTGTTCTCCTGAATCTCTCCCTGTGTTTGGTGTGTGGCTTCTGCAAGTGCAACGAATGACGCAGAAATGCAGCGTCTCTCGCTGTGTCACCCTGCATCATCCCCACAGCCCAGCCAACCCGACCAATACGCCATGGAAGGAGTTGCATGGGAACAGTAATACAGGATAACAGAACTGCATGCCTGGTTATGGATACAGTCTTTAAAGGACGTACACCAAGGTCTTGACTTACGAATCCACAGATGATCTGTTTTTTGCAACTTGTAGGATTTGAGTTCACAGCCTTAGGAATATTATTGCGTCATCTTTGAAAGTTATTACATACGCAAGAGTCACTACTTAGAAGTACTTTCAAGTAACAGAAATTACATGGTATCCCGTGTATCACTGCATTTTAAAGATTTACTACAGAATCTAAAGCTGTAATTACAGGAATTTTAGTTTTGATTATGACCATGCCACAAAATAAATGGATCCAAATAGAACACACACTGTAAATTGTTTACACACACACAACATAAAATAACACTATTCTACACCCCTTTTGAAGGCCTTAAAAAGTATTCATATAACGCACCAAGTAAGTTGGTTGTGCAGCCATTTTCTTATCGCTCAGTTCACATCTTCATGTTTGCTTAGGCACAATTAAAGCAACAGAATATATGCATGATCCATAAAGGCAAACAGTACACTTAATTAGACATATTTCATGACTAAACAAAGCTGGTTAGGAATTTCTAGCCTTGCATAATCCTAAGAGGAAATCAAATCATGTATTAGTAGGGAGATATTTTGCACCATATTTATAAAGTCAAAGACCCATTTAACAGCTCATAACAACGGAGATTCTCATTTGTTGTTCATCTTGTCTCCAGGCCTCCAGAATAAGAAAGAAAACAAGATCATATATCAAGGCCTTCCAGAATCTTTACGACTTCCTTTTATTCACAGCAGTTAAGAGTAAGCGGAAAATATATTTAATGTAAAACAAAGCAACATATTCTGCCAGTGCCAACCTCTACTTTCACTCTTTATTAACCGTTCATTGAAGAAAAATACTGAACCCTCTGGGGGCCCTGAGCACTACTGGCAAGGGACCCTCCTAATTATTTCTTACACAGAGGCAGGAAATTACCTCTCCAGACACTGGATATGAAAAAATATTAAAAATTTTTTGGGCTGGTGTTAACAAGGACACCAGTTGGCAGTAGGAAAAACTCATTGAAAAATCATCTCCTTTCCATTCTGTATCAATGAATACACGTAAAATGCCAAGGGCGACAAAATACACCAAAAGTTGCATCAGGTGAACCTAAGGGAGATCTGACAAACTTTGTGTAACAGAATTTAAGCTGATGTTTCTAACTCTACATTTCCAAGCTCACAGCACTCAAATAAGCAAAAATAAGGCAGAAACTCCAGAGCAAAGCTTCAAACCATATGGATTTGTCAAGACTTTATGGCACATAAACTATATAAAAGTAGCAATGAAAAATATAGAACATCTTCACAAACACACCAGAATAGATGTGAAATGAAACAGTAAGGTTAAACCCTTACTACTGACACACAGGAAATGCTCTTTCAAAACAGAAAAAAAAGGAAGAAGTGATGCTAAAGATGAAACAAAATTAAATGAAATTATGTTGTTTGACTGTGGTTTTTGTTAATTTCACTTGAAAAACTGCTCTAAGACTTGCTCAATTCTATGCAATTTGCTAGATTCAATCTCTTCTTTTTTCACTTGAGAGAACAACCAATCAAGACTATTTTGATTTCCATATCAGAATATATGTATTTATTTAATAGCTGTTGCTTTGAATCTTCACTTTTCCAACTTCTACTAAGCCCCACTCTCCCACTTTCCCCCAGGCCACATGCCCAAGCCCTGGATTGCCTGGGTCACTAGCCATGGCCACCCCCCAGTTTCTCTGTGACCTCCCCCTGCATGAGGGAACCCAAAACTGAGCACTCCAAATGCAGGCTCTCAATTCAGTGAATTACCACTTGCTGAGTGGAAACTTGGAAAAATGCTCTAGCTTCAGAGGTGCCACTCTTATCACTTTGGAATAAACATTCCTCTTTCTTTTCTTTTTTTTTTTTCCCGTCTGAAAAAAAAATTCTTGCCCCCAGGTTAGGTATTTCAAAAGTCCTTGCCTCCATCTCACAACTGAATAGCTTCTAATAATGTTGTTTTTTTTTCTTCTCTTCAGAAATATCTACCTTCTGTGAACTTTAGTAGCTTTTTATTGAACATATTGTTGAATTATGCAGAAGACCAGATCACTGTCATAACAAACATACCTGTTTTGGGATGTCTTTACTTTGCACTCCATGAAGTTGCAGTCCTTTCCCTGACTAGATGCTAATCTCAACCTCAGCATAAATCTGCGGCCATCTACCTCGGGGCTTCAACATAAAACTCACGTAGAGCTCAGCCTCTCAATCCAGTACTAGCTCCAGTATCAGGAATGCTAGTACTGCACATACACTTTTATTTGCAACAGGATTGATTTCTCTGACCAAATACATTTTGACCATTGACTGACTATCTTCAAGTTTGGGAAGGCTGCTTCTGTGTTCGAGATTTTTGATATGCATTGCCCCACAAGAATTAAATTCTTTAGGGCTCATATTCTTTAGGGCTCATATTCAGTTAGCTTTTGATATAGTTATTTTTTCTGTCATAGTCCCTCATGTCCCAAGTCAGAGTGGAGGTCCCTGTTTTCAACAAGGGAAATGGCTGAATGTACATTGTTGACTACATGAAGTAGCAACTCACCAATTTCCCCTCTGAAAACAAAACAAAACACAACTCTGATTTGATACTGCTCACTGCATTGAGACCAGATCTTGTAATGCATCGATTGACTAGGAACTGTTAAATCAAAGGAAGATTGTTTAGATGGACAATGACAAAGCATCTTCTTCAAAGAAAAAAAAAAGTTCATAATCGTTCAACAGTTTAAGTGGCAAATTATTCTTTTTCCTTTTTTTTCTCCTCTTTTTCTTCATACTCATGTCCTATTGATTATGTCTTATTTTTACCTCTAGAGAAAAATACCTTCTGGGATGCGAATACAACGTGACCTCAGTTTGACTGCCTGTGTATTTATTTATGTTCTGACTTCAGTGTTTTGGAATAAACACTAGACGAATGGAACACAAATTAAATTAAACTCATCAAAGGCACAGCACTAAAACATGAACTTAAAATATGAGGGAACACACATAGTCAGAAGGAATGGTTCCTTGGTTGATCCTTTTTCTTTTCTCTGAATGTATCGTAAAAGATGTTTCGTTACTGAAATAACATTTTGGCTTCTTTCATGACTGCAAAGAAGGGTAATTAAAACTGTCAAGAAAACACATTGAACAGCTGTATATTGTTAACAAAAGCACCATTATATGACTCTCTTGGAAAAAAAAAATGGCAATTTAAACATTCACAATTCCTAGAAGTTAGATATTCTTCCAAGCTCCAGTAAGATAACAATTTTTTTCCCCTATAAATCTTGGTCGTGTACCAGTCATATTTTGAACTAGCAGCATGTTCTAGTTTGTAAACAATTCTACATATTTAAGGAAAAGTAGATGATGGTAGCAAAGTTTTGCTGACTGAAAACTGAGTGAATGGATTTTTTTAGTTACCTTTAAAGTTGGGAATAAACATAATTTTACACTGCGGGTATGCTTAAAAACCACCTGAAGGCAGAATACTCCCTCCAGCTTGTACTGGGCAGAATCACTAAGGAATACTTACTCATCGAAGATCAGGTCTGGAGCAAAATAGAGGAATTGGCTGTTTGTATGCTTGTACGATCTCCAACTCAAGGCAAATGATGACAGACACATCCATGAATACTGAATTAGAGTAATTTGGTCCTCGAGAGGCAAGTTTCTAAATCCTAGAGAACAAACAGAAAATACACATGAACTACGCTGGGCTCTACACAGGGTTGGCCAAACCAGCACAGAATATATGATACAGTGTTTACTTTGCCACTAAGGAATGAAAGCAACACTTCCACGATGTGTATTTATATAAAAAAAAGCAAACTCAGTTTTTCATCCTAGTGATATAACATGTTTTCTTTGTAGGAGGCTATTATTTAAAAGTAACTTGTGCAAGTATCAACCATAGACATATGCAACGAACATTAAATTGATCACAAATGCAATAATCTTCTATCAGATGTCCATTTTACTCCCCATATGTGGGTTTTCAACACAGCCCACAGATTAAATTTGTCAGGCAAATAGTACACTAAGCTACCAGGAAAACCAAAGAGAAATTTCACCAAATGAAGCACATTCCTACCTGGAAGTATCTTTGCCCACTTCACCACCTGGATCATTTGCTTGCCAGCCAGGCGGTTCAAAGTGGAGAGCAGGTACTCTGCTGTATCTGGTTTTGAACTATCATATCCTGCATACACAATCTCTGGTTCGATGCTTTCAAGGATCTTAACGGGAGAGGGAGTAAGTGCTGGTGAAATAGCAGACATGTGAGGAACAAGTGCTGTGTTTACAGATGGCTCAGTTACTGGAGCAATGTACGTAGTCCCTTCCTCTGGGCTTTGGGGGGGCGGCTGTTGTCGCTGCTGCGGCTGCTCGTCATGCATCCCTTTCAATTTCCCCAACTTTTTGGACTTCCGGGCTGCAAAGATAAACAGAACAAAATCCAAAACCCAAGTCAGTGAGAAGCCCTGGGTAGCTCTGGCTTTTGGAAAATCAATTCAGAAGCTTTTCAAGCTTCAAATCTCAAGCTTTTCAAGTGAAATAGATGCAAAAATCACCCAGAACATTAAGAAATGTGTAATTGCAGCAGTACCCTTACTCTGGAGAAAGGGCCAGAGAAATACATAAGCTGCCTTTTCGTCCCTCACTGTATGTGAAACGAGAAACGTGTCAATAATCTGCATTCCTCTCTGTCTCTATGTAGATATGCACATAACAGCCTTGTTACTGTGGTCATGCTGATTAAACATTTCAGAAGTTTATTTGTTTTGTAGCTTGCATGAATCATTTATCACCTACAAGTCTGTAATTCACATTCTCTGCTACACTTGGTAATCAAAAGAAATCTCACTGGCAATGCCTAAAATTAGTAGACCTGGAGCCCTCCGAAGCTTTTGAGTCCTCATGCACACCCTGGCTGTGCCTCAACTGCAAATGTAGTCAGTCCGTTTAGAACAGTCTAGTCTAGTCAGATCCCTTTGCTTCTGCTGCTTTCATACCTCCTTAACAGCTTCATCCTCTCTCTTGGCTAGTTTTGAAGGAACTCTATGAATATTTAGCCAAGTAAAACAGAAAATATGGAGCCTTGTGTGACACCTCTCTCACTGCTATCAACATTTCTCTAACAATTTGCCTCCTTCCTTTTTTTGTTTTTGGTGTTAATGCTACCCTCCCTATTTTTCTTACTCTGTGTTCTTGGAAGACAGCAATGCCAGCACGCATCCACTCTTTGCAGAGATGCCAGCCCTTCTCTGTGGGTTCCCTTCCCAGCATCACCATGTGAAGCACAGATATGTAAGCAGGCAGAAAGCCCTGCTTCCTCCCTGGCAGCAATCTCTTGTGGTGCGAGAGAAGAATGAGAAATAAAGACCAGGACAAGTACGTAAAACAAGCAAACAAAGAGCCCAAGAGCATGGTCAGATGGTACCCAAGGGCATAGTGAGAATGCTTCCCCCTTGTTCTAATAGCTTATTGACTAGTCTACATTTTTGACTCTAGGAAGTATTTTCCACTGATTTCAATGGATGGGGAAAAAAGTATTTATTCATTTTATTTTTTGTGTTTCATTTTAGGTCAAACTTCTGCCTTGGTAAAAATATATTTTAGCACAATGTTTCTCTCATGTTTAGAGTACGTTTAGGGTAACTAAAACAGCCAGTACGGCCTGCTCTGTGTTATAGGCCCTGTTCCATCTACCCCTTCAGTGTCATGGCTTCTATCTGCACTTAGGGTCACCCCAGGATCCAAGGTCCCTGGAGGGGCATCACATGAAGCCGGCCCCTTCCAGCGTTGAAAAGTTTCCTAGGCCCACAGCTCCCTGGAAGAGACGGTGCTCAGGACGGTGCTACAGGCTGTTCCTATTACAGGCCCAGGGGTTTTAGGGCCACAAGGGATCACGGTGATCCCTTGATCCCTTGATCAAAAATTTGATTTTTAATCAGCACAGGCAAAATATATTGGTGCCATGTTACACACTGCAAACTCGAGGCAGTGACACCCCCTTACTGGACATGGTGTGAAAGGCACCAGCTAGCTGAACGCTCTCCCATACCCCACCAAGCAGTCAGCCTGAGCATGTGTTTAGAAACAGAATGCATTGAAACCCTAGAAAAGGTAAGGAAAGCAATCTTTAAAATTCATAAATAATGAACTGCATTTAAATGTTGACAGCTCTTTCAGAGTAATTGCTCTCAAATACGTACTTTGTTACCTATCTACATGCTGCTAAAATTCCTGTCTGGACTTTTATCTTCCTGTCTCTTGATTATTGCAACATGCCTTTTACGGGCATCAATAAACACAGCTTATCTCGCTCTTTCGAGAACACTCCTGCAAAGATCCTTAGTCCATCCCTTGTCCCAAGTCCATCTTCTCTAGGTTTTCCCCTCATCAATTCCCCTCCATTTCCTATCTCCTTAGCTGAAGGCGCCTTTTCTGCATTCAGTGTGGCCAACCCCAGTCTCTCCTCTCCATTATCAAACTGTTGGCTTCCACCTCAGCTCCGCACGCCACGCCAAGACTTCCCAGGAAGTTTTCAAAACAAGTACTTTGTGCTTGCTACTATTTCTCTTACAATGTCTGCAAAAAAATTTCCAGCAAAGATACACCCTACTACTACATTTTCTTCCTCAACCTCCACCTTTTTTTCGGAAAACCTTGTCTACAGCCTAGCTGCTGCCGCTTTTCCGAGATCCCTGCTTCCCAGGGCAGCCGCGGGTGTCTCGGTTTCCATAGGATTGCGCCCACACCCCCGGGCTGCACCCGTGCCGCCGGGGGCCAGGACGCTCAGCGCTCAGGACAATACCCGCCTGAGCACAACAATAGCCTGTTGTTCCCCACGCTTCCTTATTATCCACGGCACCTTGAACTCTCTGGAGCTGGCTCACCCCGAGTTCCAACGAGCGCTTGTTTGGCAGAGAAAATCCAGGAGATTGCTGTATAAAATAGTAATGTTTCACTATAAAATAGTAATATTTAATGTAAACACTCGCTGCCGTGGCAAGGAATTATATTCAGGTTTCAAAGATGAAAGTCAAACAACAGCTGTTGGACCGAGCTCCTTCCAGATCCTGTTTGTCGGCTTGCGCGCGTCGGCTCAGCGTCATTCCCGGGCAGCGGCCGGCGGGACGGATGCCACGGGAGCAGGAGCTTCCTTGCGGCTTCAGCATCCCCACAGCTCTATGGAGCACTCCCGAGGGCTCTCTGCAACCTGCTCTTTCAAAGCGCTGGACACCATTTTATTAACTCATCTATCGCGTATTTTGGGGCTTGCAACAATTTCATAGTTTCTCTATGCTTCTAAGTAGTCAGACCAATTGAAGTAGGCTGTATTTTTTAATACAGGAATTAAATATGCAAATAAAACTGTACCAGCCCAATTCAAATTTATCTGTAAATTCTATTAATTGCCTATCCATATATTTTTTACAAAGACTTCCTAATAACCTGGAAGTGAAATGTTGGAAGAGATTACGTCAGGGAGACACTGCAGTTACCATCATTGGAGGTTATAAGAAATGAGACAAACAGACGTCAGGACAAGCTTTGCTACAGCTGGTTCTGTCTCGAGGGACAGTGTAGATTAGAAAGCCCTTCAGAGCCCCTTCCTATTTCTTACTTTCTGTCATGAAACTCTTAAGAAAGCTCCTGCGGACAATCTGGCCTGCTCCTGGCACAGGGAGCACAGCTGAAGGATTTGTCACCCTCTACTGCACTGAGCTGCATGGGCGCAGACATTCCTTCTTCAAGAGGCAATTTCTGTTCTTAGTACCCCAAAAGCCATTTTACAGCAGCTGATCAGACATTTTGTTAAACAAGCTTTCCTCATGCTACAAAATAAGATGCAGGGAGGTCCGCACAGGCAAGGCAGACAACTCTCGAATTTAATTCTGAGAAGTAAGTGAAAATGCAGCATTTGCTGCAGTTCTACCTACAGGACTACATACAGGGAAATCACTGTATTAAATATAGTTTGCATTTACTTTAGAAGGGCAAAGCTGAACTCTACACTAAATCTAAAAAAAACTAAATCCCAAGAGCAAAACGAGGATGGCCAAGTTCAGTGGAATACTTGATGATAACAGAACTGTTGGCCACTAAAGAAGAGTTTAAAAATAAAGCCTGAAGGAGTAGATAGAGATTAATGTTTGCTGTTATTATTCATTAAGTTTTATCAGGCCCTATTTTTTTCTGTTATCAAAACAAGACTAAAAATAAAGAACTTTACATATCTTTCATGTTTGCAGAGAAAAAAAAAAAAGAATAAGAAATGTATTGGTTTAACAACTCTATCAAATATCTAGCAACACAGATAACTGATTACATGCTATTAAGCCATAATTTTTATGTTCCATTCTGTATGAGTTTTTCATTAAAAGAAAAGAAATAACATTCTTCCATGTATAACACTGGCATAAAAATATGTTTTAGTTTCATTTTCTTCCATTATAATGCCTTTAAAATGAAGCTGAGAAAAACATTACTGCTTGACAGTCATGTTTACAGTGAAGAAAACTGTATTTTTCATTTGGCTTCACGCCAGTACTCTAGCTCAACTGGTTTGGTAACTCCCACAGAAACCAACAACTGAAGATTAAATACAAGCTCGGAGAAGTGCTCTTGAGTTTAGCTTTTGAAGGTGTTTTTCACATTTCCTCGCTAATTGGAATAGCAGCTGACCCAAAGCTGAGAAATCCCCCTCTGGTAAGAGCGGAGAAGAAAGCACCCACCAGAAATCCCGCTTCTTGTGCGGGAGGTTGTTCAGAAGTGCCCAGGAGGGCTCCCAAGCACCACATGCCCCCAGGGCAAGCGCCGAGCCGGCACCCGGGCCCCACGGCTCCCGGGGGGCTCTGCGCTTGGTGCAGCCCCAGCTGTGCCAAGACCTGCCCCTGGCGCTCAGCATTTAGGAAGGCAGAAAATTCTCCTCCTTTTCCACGTTAACCAGTTCATCGCCGGGGACGTGCTGGGGAGAACTGACACGGGCAGACTCCTGAGATGCTGTGAGAAAGTGTTCGGGAAGAACTATAAAATTTCCTATTGTGCAGCTTAAGCCTGTGCAGTGATGTGGGGTAAGGACAAGACTTTGGCTGCAGCGCAGCCAGGGCCTGCACATTATCATCTCTAACGCAGGACTTCTTGCATCTGGAGTTCAGTGTTATTAGAGCCAGGAAACAGCACTGTAATCTCTGTACTTTAAATCATCTGAGATCAGTTACAGTTGGAGAAAAACAAAAGTAGTGAAAGGCGCGCTGCAAAGACACCTCAGGTTAACACCTTAAATATCTGCCAGGGGTTTTTTTGAGTGGGTATTTTAGAGTGTCCTGTACATCAGAGACACACAAAGGAATCAGGTGAAGTATCTGAAAAGTAACATGCAGCTGGACTTTCACAAAGCACATCCAACAGATGCTGCCTGTAGCTCTAACAGTAAATTACAGTATAATGGGGTGCACTAATGGTGCACAGCATAACGAGCTGCAAGTCTGACTAAAAATAGCAGTCCCGGCTTCCCTGGAAGGGAGAGGCAAACTTTTACCTGGATTTTATACGAGCAGGCTCGTGTCCAACATATTCAAAGAAAAGCCTGGAAATTCCTCAAAACCGCATCTTGTTCCAAGTACTTGGAAGACCTCAGTGACAGCAAGCCGAAAACAGGAGCGTGTTTGTTTATCGCCCTGCACGTTAATGCCATCTGCCTCGGCAGGGACGGGGGAATTCCTACAGAGGCGCCGAGGAAGCCCGAGCTGCTGGATTACAATCACCCTGAGCAGTGCTTAAGACCGTGCTAAACTGAAACATAATTTTTGTTCCCCTTTACTATAGTCTCAGTCTTACGGCTTAGCAAAAGGGCTAGACTTAATCATTTGGAAAAAGCTACTGGCAGGAAACGAGTGAATCCGCATCGGCTAGCAGGCTCCTTGGCACCGACCCGCCATCGGCGAGAGCGCCCAGGCCGGAGCGCAGCCCCGGAGCGCAGGGCCGCGGCACCCGCCGGCCCGCAGCGCGCTCGGCGGCTGCGGACAGCAGCGGCAAGCGACGCTGCCGCGGGCCAACTAATGGGGCAACAAGCGGACACGCTAACGTTGTTGTATGTTATTTTCAGAACACAAACCAATACAAACACCAGTCACAGACCAATGGCATTCCTGATGTCTAGGGGTTACGCTGGAGGTTTTGGGGTAGTTAGAAGACCAGCAAGCTACCGCAGACTCTCTTTAAGAAATCCATGGTGAACTTGCACATGCTGTACAGGTTTGGAGAGAGGAAATCCATGTTCCCTCTGTCCCGGAAGACACACATGAGTTAAGTTACGGACCCATATGGCACAAATGTGGTAACTTTTTTCATAGGCTCTAAATTAATTTTCACCAGCATCATTGTTAAAGAAATGGGATCCAAAAACACCGAAGAGCAGAATGGTATCAATAGTGGATTACGGAGTACAAATATTGTGATCAAACCAACGGTTCTGTAACACAGCAATATCTTGTTTGCAGAATTGTATTAGTGCTCAGTTTTAACAGCTAAGAATCTAAAATATGCTGTAAATTCACATAATGGCCCCATATTCTAACGTGAATTAAGAAGTATAGAAAGTTATCTGTAATTATATGTGAATTGCAAGACTTGCAATTGATAGTCCTCCAGAATCAGGTATTTTTAAGATGATATTTAGAGAACAGCTTGACTGCTGTCTATCAAAAAACAATTATTTGCCTATCTAAAGACCTAATAGAGAAGACTAAGCTAATGCTTTATTTATTACTCGCAAAGCTCTGTCAGATACCATCAAACTGACCAAACAGATCTGAATTTCATCTATATTGCAAAATGTATGAGTCAATCAGCACTTAAAAACAAGTTATCTATGGAGGAAAGCAGAGAACAGAGTAGAAGGAAAGGTGGAAACTAAAAAAGACACATCAGAGAGCACAGAAAAAGGCTAAGGACAGACTGCAAAGAAGGTAGCAGCTGAAAGAAAGAAGTAACAAAAGCAGAAGAGATAAAAAGAAAGCAATACAAAAGGTAGGAGGTAGAGAAAAAGAAGAAAGAATGGAACTTGCAGAAAGTACATGTAAAAGACAAATGGAAGAAGGTAAGTTATATGCATTTCAAACAATGTAAGAAATTGTTTATGCTGTTATAATTTGATTTTTTTTCCAAATATTTTTTCATTTGCCTAAAACCATCTTGAAGAGCTTGAAGATTGAATAGAAAAACATTTTTATCAGTTTTACATATCAAAATTCTCCCCCTCGCCCAGGTCCTGAGGACTGGTTTTGATTCAGTCTACTCTGAGTTTACACCTTGCTCGTGGTACCTACATTTCAGACACTTCAGCTCCTCCATGGAGGCTGCTGCCCAAGGGCATTGCTCAAGCTCTGCACCTCAGCAACAAAACCCACCTCCTCTCCAGTCCCAGAAAATGTTATATTTTCCCTTCACACCCATCCCAGATGTTTCAGAGCTCTGATGCATATCCCTCCATTACTACTTGCTTCTCCCCTCTAAAAGTTACCAACGATGCTCATTGTGTTAAGAGGTACCAGGAGGTCAAGCTGTTGACTCTCCTGACGACAACAGCCTAGGGGTACTTTCCTCCAAGTCCTTACCAAACATACACGCTTTCCTCCTTGCTTCCACCCGTGTACAGACAGGGGCTCCCACTAAAATGCCAATTTTTCTTTCTTTGAATCTTTTCACCACGTTTGCCTGATGCCTTTGCGTCTCTTACTTCAGCAAGCTGACATCTGTTCTCATTAGCTATTTTACTGCTACCACAAATAGTCTGCTTCCCTTCCCCCAAACCTGTTGTATCTTGACATATATGAAAATTTAGAGTTATCTTAGTACAGACATTTTTTTTCTCCACTTAAATGTCTAGCACAATGGGCATGAGTTTCACTGTGAAATTTCTAGATAATATCAGAGACACATTACACATATATACACACACGTACAACAAATTCATGGGATAAAGTGAGGAGCAATTATGTAAACAAGATCTTAAAAGTCATCCCCACAAAGCGCATTCGTGCATGCACCTTTTATCCTCCAGGAAATGAAGGAGGGAACAACAAAGACAGGATCTTAAAGCTTCCTTAAACGGATTCCAGTAGCTGCAGAAGGTGAAGAACCTCTAAACCTGACCTTGAGAGGCTGTCCGCAGGGAAGGAAGCAGCATGGATCTGGGAGAGGGGCGCCCGTGAGCTGACTGACCCCCGTGTGGCCAGACAGAGCACAGTGAGACACCTGAAGCAGCCTGGGCCAACAGGGACTTGGAGAGGAAGCGCAAGATTCCTTAAATTGATCAGGTAACGCACACGACCAAACCCGTGGCCCTCTGAGGATAATTTCTGCTGTGGCATTTGGGATAAATGGATGAGGCCAACAGTTCATCCAAATACATTCAAAACAGAGGCTGCATCTGCCTAAGAGTCAAGGCCTGTGGTGGTAGGGGGAAAAAAAAAGGCTATTTATTTAATAAAAAAAGACCAATTTTAAAATAACCTCCTGACAGTTCAAACCCAGGGGAAGCAGAAAGTAGAAAAATTATAGCAGTGTTGTAAGCCTATGAATCAGTATACAGGTAGAATTTTTAGTTTTATTAACAAAGCAATGAGAACTTTCTTATCCTACAATAACAGAAGCAATCATAACATATCTTTTCCCGGAGAAAAAGAGCAATGCCAAAGATTGAATTCAGTAAAGCAAAATGGTAGGTACAGCTGCAATAATGGTATAATTTGCCATTTCTAACATCATTCACACCTGCTTACTAATTAATAAGTATCACTTCTATCTGACAGCATTGAACAGTTGGAAGACAAGGAATAAATGCTTTATCTATGGATATGTCACATTTTATTTGCCTTTGGCTAGACTCGGTAAAGAGCCGAGCACATCTATAAATCTAACTTGTGCTCTTAATTCATATTTAGCATACCAAAAAGGAGGATAACAGAAGAAGTCTCCTAAAGTATGCTTTAATCTACATTATTTACATCTTTTTCATTGCATTCATTTAACATATTTTGGATCTTGATTCTAGTTTCATTTAAATAATGAAACTGACTTTATTTATTGTTACTTTGCTCGCTTCTGTGACAGTTTCCCCAGCGTGTGCATTTTGTCGTGCCTGGAGGAGGCTCTCTCGCAGAGTGCACGGTAGTGCAGCTCCAGGAAAGCAGTGCGGAGCACAGGCAGCACCTGTGCAGCACTGTCTCCCCTTGCTTTGAGCAGCTTCAGCCATATTTTGACCACCCCACTCCATCACTCATCCACAGTAAAGGGAACTCTGCAACAGCCCTCATTTTTCTCCAACATTTAACCACTTTCCCCCAATACCTCCTACATTTCACCCTTTGTTGTTCCAGTTGCTGACTTCACAATTTCTTATCATCCTTTCCCCAGTGGCCACGAAGAACAACTTAGCATTCCCTCTTCAGCACCGCTTCATGTAGTGAGAGACTGCTATGATGTCCTTAATAACTCTCCTTCTTCTACACCAAAACACATCCAGTTTCTTCTACTCTTCCTTAACAATTACATTTTTTTCCTTAGCTTCTTTTTACCATTACTCTTCCTTGGGCTGTCTAACTCTCTATAATCTCTCTGAAGGCATGATGCCGGCACAGGAATGTGTATGACAAATTGGAGAGGCTCCGCAGCCTCACTAGAGCTGAAGAGAGGAGTAGGATCACCTCCCTCAACCTGCTGGCAACGTTCCTCCTGATGCACCCCAGGATCCCATTGGCCTTCTTGGCCATGAGGGCACATTTACCAATATTTTTAAAAATCGTACTTTAATAATTTAAAAGTATACGTTAATAATATGGCTGGATAAACGGAATACTGAAGCACCTGCAGGCTGCTGGGCACAGCCGGGGTCTGCACACACCATGGGAGCAGCCCCAGGCCGCGGCGCAGCACGGTGCCTCTGGCACACAGCGCTCAGGACCATGTGTGCACAGCCACAGCGCAGGCCCGGGGCCCTTCACAGCACCTGCAAAAAGCAGCAGCCTTGCAGAGATGACACAGGAGCTGTCTTAGTTGTATTTCAGAAAAAGGAAAATGAAAGCCCAGGTCAAAGCTCTTTCATTTTGTGGCGAGATCCAAAGATGAAGGTCAGGCTGCCAACCTGTCTGATGCACAGGACAGCGATGTGCTCCCCAACAAACAAGAAGGGAAGGAACTGAGGAAGGTTTGGGAACGACGCAGAGGGAATGAATCTCCCCGTTTAGCCATGCTGAGCTTCAGGCTATGCATTCATGAAGAGGTAACGGACCAAAGTGACAAAAGAAAGCTGTGCTCCAAAGCGTACTTTACAGGAATACAGGGAAAATGTCTAACACATTTGCTTGTTTCTCAGCAATCCTCAAAGTGATAATTAATTGAAAAATAACAGTTTCATACGGGTACTCCTCCCCGTGTGGGAACAACTTTTACCAAATGCCAATTAGTGGTTTCCTGTTAAAATCAAATCAAGCTGTTTTTGATAAAGCTTTTTAATGAGAAATGGCTAAAGTATGAGAATTTTCCTCACATATATTTTATACAAAATCCTAAACTGACATAATACAGTCTCACAGCTAACATTTTGTTGTATAAAACTTCCCCTTGTGCTTCTTCATTAATTTCAAAAGAAATGTATTTTCTAAATATTTAAATCATCCAACAAACAAAACTTTTTTAAAAGCTTACAAAAGAAAACTATAATTTTGATGAAAGACAATCTTAATCACTCCTTTTCATATGCTCCCATAACTCATATCTTACTGATTATTTATTCATTCTACAAACGTATAGCAAATTCAATGATTCTGGTGCTAAGCATGGTCTACTAAATGCATCACCACTTTTGACTATTTCTCGGACTTAAAAAGACTAGTATCAAACCACCAATGACGAACGCGAAGAACCGGTGACCTGCAACTCCAATATTTGCTGCTTACAACCCTAAGAGTCTCATGGCAGTAAAACAACACCAGCTTGAGAAATTATTGCTAAAAAATGAGAAAAACAAAGTTAGGGAAACTTGGGTGAGCAGGTTTTACTTCCTCCTCCTCCGCGATGCCAGACTGAAAGCTCTTGGCTGCAGTCACTGGTTTCTGCCTTGCGCCAAGCGACATCCTCCCTCCCAAGACACTCATCCAACATTCTGCAGGCGCTCTTCGGCCAAGTCTTCTCTTCCTCTTTTTATTTGGGTCCCTATCCAATGCTAAGCGCGTACTGTGATTTATGCATCCTCTATTCCAATCCCTGAACTATCTCAGTTGCCTCTGATACAGTCATGGAGACATTTACTGTGTGTCAAATATCCTCTTTGTATTTACGTTGCAGGCACAGCTACACATCAGAAACGCCAAATGCATCAAGAAGCAAACACTTCTGCAGCACTTCTTATGCCATGTCTTGAGAGCTCATGCTTCCACTCGTATGCCATGCTTTGAGTTCTTAAGTTTTGTTCTTACACCACTATTACTAGGCCTCAGCTTCATCAAATACTACCCTTCCTTTTGTGGTCTTTCTGATTACATTAAATCCATCACATTGCCATTATAATTTTTCTCAAGTAAAAAAACTTTTGACATACTTCATCTCCTCACCTGCATGATTTCCATATCCCCAGTTTCATCATCTCAGATTTTTCTCATATGACCTCAAGTCTAATACATTCTGGCACTGGTCTGTCTCAATTTCCAGAAATCATCTATTCTGCTTCCGAAAACAGCAACACTATCTGTGAAAGACAAGTTGACTGACTGACTGTTTATCTCCACCAGTCTTATCAGCCATATTTTTCATCCATACAGTTTGTGATTATTTATAACATATATATATATATATATATATATATATAAATAAAATAAAATGCTTTATTAAATCACCCTGAACAGTAGCAAAACACCCTATTTGTATTAACTTGGGATATCAACCACCTTTCTGGAGAAAATATAACTTGACAATATTACCCACATGCATGATCTAACCATGAGATTGAATACTGCTTCACAATTTGGTAGCATTATAATTCTGAGTTCTGCTAAAGGTGAAGTTGTGTATGAAATGCCAATAATGACTAAAAAGAGTATGTGCCTAATATGTGCCCGGGACATGTGCACATCCAGACATCATACAAGAGTTTTAGTTCTTTCTTTCAAGTTTGACAACTATAAGGTTTTAAAGGCAGAAGAACTGTCCCACATCAGTATCTCTTTCCCCCCCCACCCCGACACTTCCCCTTACTGTCAGTTCTGGGTGGATTGATCTTGCAAGTTCACTTTCTATCAGGTCATCCTTATGACCTTGTACAATGTCCTGGCAGGAAGGCTTCCATTCTGAAAACCTGGGACTTGGGACGAAGTGGGGAGAGAAGGAAAAGGATAATTGATAGTAAAGAACCATCTGAATTTCCACTTAAACCACTCAGATCAGCCACACCGATTTCCAGAAAGCTGCATAGAACTGAATGGCTCAGGAACACACCAAATTCTTCTTTCACCTTGTCTTTATTACACACTACCTTCCTGCCTGTTGCATAGTTCTAAATGTCTCAAACTATTTACTCAAACATTTCCTTCATAACCTGTTGTGAATTGTTCTTTTTTCTAACATCTAACTCCAACCTGTTTTTTAAGCCAGGTATTCTCTCGCCAGGTATTCTTCTCACGCTTTTCTATCAAAGCACAGACACTAAAAATAGGAACACATACACTTGTGAACTGGTGGAAAAGAAAGAGAAAGCAGGATTCAAAACAAAATACAAGTTGCTAAAGTAATTCTGAAGCAAAGTACATACGTGAGGACAAGGAAAAGAGCAACAGATTGACATGTTAAAGCAAAATCTGCAATTGAACAAATTTTCCTTGTGACATTACTGGAGTAAACCACAGCTCAGCAGCCAAATTAAACCTGTAAAATGCCAAGATAACAGACAATTGAAAAAGCGACATAATGTTAGAAGAAAGAGCACATAACTTTTAGAGTTTTAGTATCATTGCTTCTTCAAAAAACACATTACACACAGAGCACAAAGACATGGACTACTTCATACAAAGAAGATCAATTATGTCAAAACATTAAAAAGGCTTCTTGTCACATAGAAGCAACAGTTTCATGTTTTTTGAATGCCATTCAAGTTACCTTATCACGATCATTTATCATGATCATTGTCACATGGAAGACACTCTAGCAGTCATGTGATCCATCCTCCTGCTCAAACCAGAGGCACATCACTTCTGACAAATGTTTATCTTATCGAATTTTTAAGAGACCCAATGACAAAGGCTCCGTATCTTCCCCAGACAATCTGTTCTAGTGGTTCCTTTCCCTTATGGTTATAAATACTTTTCCATTTCCTTACCTATATCTTCTCTGCTGCTCATTACTTCTTGTCCTGCTTTCAGGAACATGGAAAAAGGGTCATTTCCCCTTCTTCAGGAACACTTCATGTGTTTGAATACATTGGTATCCCCTCTCTCTTGACCCTTCCTTCTAGTCATTTTTGGCTAAGCAGTATCAACCAATTCATTCTATCCTTGCCAGTCAAATTTTCCATACCTTTTATCATTCTCCCTGCTTTAAGTTTACTCTGTGCTCTTTCAAACCAGTTGGCAGGATTCTTGTACACAACCGAGGAGGGTTTTAACAAAAACAGCTATTATGCCGTAACAGGCTCACTGTAAGAGTGAGTCCACCGTAATTTGGCCAAAGTTGTGCCAGACATGACAAATAAAATCATGCTTTCTTACTCAGGCAGAAACTCTCTGAAGCAATGGCTTAGCTGAAGCTAACATGACAAATTCTTCCTGCCCCTACAGCTTTTCACAGCAAAAGGGAGCTGAATAATGAAAATACACGGAAGAGAAGCACCAGGGCCGGTGTCAGAAGGGCTCTGGTAGAACAGAGACTTGGCCTCCAGGGAGAACACGCAGCTCTGGGAAGAGGAATGCGAAAGAGGCATAATTTTTTAGCAAGGATTTCTGCCTAACCATGGGGAAGAATAAAAAAAAAAAAGGAAATAAAGCATAGTGGAAGGAAACAAAACATTTGACAATTCAAGAAAAAAACAAAATGACACCAAGAGTTGCAGGAAAAGAACCCTGGAAATGCCAAAGGCTTCTGGTCCAAGACCAGAGTGTGCTCCAGCGCAGCAAGATGAAACAAATGAAGAGAGGTAGTGTGGATTTGTTTGCTTTTATGCGCATTTATGTGCCATAAGGTGAACAGCAACTCATTTCAGAGTCCTAAGCAAAACAGGCTGTTAAATCTAAGTGCCTCCCAGGTTTCCTGGTGCGCAGGGGCAAGAGAGGCATCAGCTCTGGCTCTGGGGAGCCTGAGACAGCCACCACCGTCTCGCCAGGAGCATCCTGGAGCTGAGAGCCGGAGTCCTGATCACACAGGGAGAAGCTGGAAAGCTTGTGGGAACACAGGACCCAAGCAAGGCAGACAGCAAACGCCTGGCAGCAGAGCCCGAGCAAGGGCCTTCGACAGTGCACAGGGCAGCACGGAACAGCAGCACAATTGTGGAAGGTATTTTGCACTGTTTCAGGGAAAACGTAGGTCTTCCTCTCAAAAAGCCGCAATCGCTTTTCTTCATTTTGTGTTTCTCACTAAAGCAGACACCAAACGGAGAGTGGAACAACTGAGGAAAGAGCAACCCCTCAGCCTGCAAAATGAGACAGAAACCGCCAGGGCCGGAGGGCCAGGGCCGCAGCGCGAGGCCGGCCGGGACCTGCGCTCCCGCGGGAAGAGCTGCCGTTCCCCCGCCAGGACTGTGCTGGGGAGAGCCTGGCGCATGGAAGACGGACGGGCGCCCTGGGGGCGCTGCCAAGGCCTGACAGGCTGTTCCTGCAGGAGACAAACAGGGCTGGAGCTGGGCCCTCCGCAGAAGGCAGGGCTGAGGCCAGTAACACTTGGGCAAAACAGAGCCAGGCTGAGAACCCAGACCTGCCTATAACCGTGAGCAAGGATTGCTGCATGCGGCTTGTGTCCTCTGGATCACTGCAGGGCATCTTCCAGGGCTCGTTCATAAATCAAACAAAATCAGCAGCAAAACACAGCATACAAAGGACAAGCTTTAAATATTGGTATTTAATCAATGCCTGTGAGATACTCTGTGATGCTGCCAGTCTTGTTCCCAGCACAAGGCAGGGTGGTTGCACAAGGTTACAGCCCTGGCTTGGGCTCCACATGTCCTACGCTGCAAATAAGTAGGAAGTGGCCAATTTTTGTGGCACGCACAAAACTTCTCATGCATTTAAGTGACATGGGAAATAGCAAACATTGTAACACAGTCTTGTAATTTGATGGATTTCTATCAAACACAAAAATTTGCTCAAGTTGTATCACCCAGAAGTATTAAGAACATGTTTAGAAACAATACTAAGGATGATGTAGGCACTGGTAGACACCACAACTGCAAAGTTAAAATCCTCCCCAAAATTGAGGTTTTGCTTTACAAAAATCATGTACCACTTAGTACGCTGCTGCGCATTGATCTCTTACAAGAGGTGACAAAAATCTGTTTGAATTTTCAAGTTAAAAATAAAAATGACTAAGTTCCTGAAGAAGAAAATGCTATCTAGTAAATGCAAATGCAGTTAGGGTTAATTGACATTTTAAAATACATTACAACACTTGCAGTGTTGGTAAAAAAAAAAAAAAAAAAAGAAAAAGAAAAAATCAAGAAAATCAAAAGGAAAAAGTGTGTACTTTTGCTATATTTAATTTTTTCCTATTTTTCATTTTTTTTAATACTGAGTAGTCTTTCTTTTCTTTTCTCACCTATCCCTCCGTTTTCTCAAAAAGATAAATACAAAATATAGGCTGCAATAATTTAAAATAATATCACAAATGGAAAATGGCAAGCAGGGCCAAAAAAAAGTGAAATACTGCATCTTATTACTGATTCTCTCATTTAGTCTGTTTTTCAGATCTTGAAAAATATTTTAATGTATAAAACATAAATAAGGATATCTGCAACTAAATCACACACGGCGTCTCGTGCATGAAGTGTTTTACATATGTAAATGTATGCAAAGCTAGACTCAAATTTCACAGGCGGTCTCTGCAGAGAGAGATGAACTGTGCAGTTTGCAGGGTGAAATCTGTTTCATTTCTCTTACGTGTATTGCAGGTGTTTTAGCAAGCTGCTGCTTACTGCCGCGGGCGGCAGGAGACCCCGCGCTGCCCCGTGCCGCACAGGCCCCCGACGCGGAGACGGGGATGCCCAGTCGCTCGGTGACATGGACGGGGCCTCCCTGCTGCAGGCTGCACCCGCGGTGAGACGCAGCAGGAGCCTCTCAGCGGCCGAGGCGAGCGCGGGCCCAGGGAGAGCCCCGCGGCTCCGGGGACGCGTCCGACCGGGGCAGCGCGAGTCCAGAGGCAAACCGAAAGGGCTGGCGCGGAGCAGAGGGATTTACCAGATCTCATCGAAACCCGTGCTGGAAGAAACCTAACAATTCCTGAAGACATTCTGCTCCATAATTAACTGAAAATTAATTACAGAATCTCAAAAAGAGCATAAACCAAAAATGGGCCAGCATACCTTCGTACCGCAGTTGCTCACTCTGAATCTCGTCCAATAATTAAGTCTAGCATATGGTGCTGGAGTTTAAAAAGAAAACAACAAACAAACTCTGAACCCTGCTAAAGTTTGGGAGTCCTGCCTGGTGAAGAATACGGCTGCAGGCACACATGCACTTTCTAGAAACAAGGATGATGAATTAATTCAATATTTGGCAACCTTAGCTTTGGAGAAATTACAGGTTGCCGGTGCTTCTCACAAAATCAAAACAGAAAAAATGTGAAAGAACATAATTAGGTAAATTATTTGCTGACTTGATGGATAATTCTCTGAGGAGTATTAGAGGATAAGGGCTTGGGGAAGAGTACAATGTTTCAACAAACAAAAGGAGGAGGTATGCAGTAAAACTGCTCCATTAATTTGACTGAGCCTTCCTGAAAAGGTGTACTTTATATCACTGAACTATATTTATAGAGGGTGCTTAAAGCGTGGCCTGCCACCACACAGCAAAACACTTTTTTTTTTGGAAAATAAAACAGTTAGCATATCTGATCAAAACATACCTTTGATAGAGTAAACAAAGGAACAAACATTTAAAAAATATGAGAAAGCATGGAAAAAAAGAAATGTAGCAGGAAAAAAAAGTAGATTAATGAAAGTTTGTGAAAAATTTACTGCAGGAAACATGGAAACTCTTTCGATTTCTATTTTTCCACTAGAGAGATGAATATCTTCAGTAACAGTAGGAAGATGATAGCAAACTTTCACATTACAGAATGTGCTCTCTGTGCTTTATAAAACATCCCACTGCACTAACTTGCAGCTTGGTGGGAGCCGGGGGCCTTTAATTCTGAATGCAGAGGGAGGCAGAAGAGTCAAGTTTTTTTCTGACCCAGGGGAGATAGGGCCTTGTTCTCCAAAGCATTATTTTTTTCTACATCAACTAGTGATGCCTTTTTTAAAGTGAGGGAATAAATAACTCCAACTATGTATAAGCGGGGAAGAATGTGCACGGCTTCAGCAACTTCAGCAAACTGCAGCCCTGAGCTATGCTGGGGACCCTTTTGCACAACATCTTACCGGTTTCCTCACGAGCCAAATACACAGGCACCTTTGATGCATTTTGCTTTCTATGTTTGCCTCACTTCAAGTTGGAGAGTGTGAGCTAAATTACATTTACTGCACAAAGAGCACAGGGTTGTGCAGTGTGACTCAGCTACAGAGTACTATGCTGCAAATAGGATTTAAACTAAATCGTATTTATAAAATCATTTTCCTCCACAACTTTGCTGATCACAATGCCTAGCAAAATACTTGCACGTTTTGCCTATAAGACAAACTAGAAACAGATAAAAGTCTTTTTTTTTTATTGGAGTAATATAAATTCTTGGCAATCTAAGCTCACCATCAGCCATATATGAAACTACAAGCTGTGATGCATATCCTACAATGTATGTGAATATACTCCGTATATTCAAGTTAATTATGAAAAAAAATTAATGCTAAAACACGGACGTTTATGAGAACAGAAAACTACTGCTGTCCAGTCCTCATTAACGGCTGCTTGCCGTTACCTTGCCAGCTCCTTGCTCACGCTGCTCGCCCCTGTACGCGAACCCTGCAAGGGCGCACGCACTCCCCACGGTTCAGCCACGAGGCTCTGCGGCCTCCTAAGAGGCCCCATGTGGAATTCCCAACCTGGGAAGGAGGAGGAGGGCCAGAGCGCGGTTCCTAGCAGTTCTGGGCCAGTTTGAGGACTGAAAGGGCCATTAGCCTAATTTGGCAACCATTGGGGTCCTCTGAATTGTAATACTGTCTCCAGGTTGAAACTTAACCCTTTCATGTTTCCTTTCAACATGTTTTCTCAACTTTCAACGTGTTTTCTCAGAGGAATGCAAAGCACCTGTGTCCACAGCCTTTCCGCTACTATCTCCTCTACCCACACACTGCAAAGATCATTTTCTGCCACTCTAGCTCCCTACGTGGCATTCAAAAGAATGTGAATTTTACTCTAGTTTCTCTATATGGAGAAAATCACCAAAACAACTAAATCACGAAGCTCAATTCCTTATCAGTGGTACCTTGGAGAGCTGGACTCAGCCTCCCGTACTCCTCCTGTGTCCAAGGGGTACAATGTCAAAGTTTCTGTTCTAGAAGATTGCCAAACAGGAGAGCAGCCTTAAATTGTGCAGGCAGAAATCCCGCATATGTACACACATACAGGAACACATGTCTATGGGAGACCTGCAGGCACTGGGCAGGATGCCACAGGGGCTCCCACAAGCTGCCCGTGGCTGCAGCAAGGTTTCCAGAAACGCGCAGAGCTGGGCTGCTTGCTCCCTTCCCAGCCCCGCAGCGCCCTTCCTTGGGAAGGAGGAGCTGCTTCCGCAGAGCTCTGCTCTGGGAAACGAGTCCCATGTTCTTTCTGCCTCGCTAGATTCAGTGGTGTGGAGCAACACGAGGGCACGAAGCTGTTGGGCACCAGCTTGCTGCGAGCCCTGGCTTTGGGAGGAAGCAGGAACAAGCGGCCTCCGACGGGGTGCGCAGCATCTCAAATTCCAAGAGCAGCTTAAAGAGGCTAAGGGGAAAAAAGGCAGGGCCACCCTCAAGTGAGGAACAGTTTACCTGAGGATTTCTGCCAGGAGACAGGGCAGAAAAAGAGGATTTGGGGGAAGATAAAAACTATTAGCCAGAAGGCAGGAGCCAGGATTTTACGTAACATTGTGTAACCTATAGAAGACAAGAAGATAAATGTGTGTGTAAAACTAAGCCAGCCCACTAGGAGGGTAGGTCCAGGAGGATAAAAAGCCAGCAAGTTGTAAAAGAGAAAATGCTTTGAAGGAATAAATGTGACCAGGTAATAAGCACAGAAAACATTTTAATATAAGGGTCACTCTATGTGTCAGGGAAGGGAATCTTAGCATGTACTCAAACCTCAATTTTCAGACAATATTTTTTATATATAAGTATTATGAGCGATAGGAATAAATGATTTACAGTACAATTTGCTTAAGGATGGCTTGTAACAAGATGCCTTCTGAAACACAACCTACACTGTGTAGAGGTTGTAAATGACAACTGAAACAATGAAAAATGACTACTGAAAGCTCTGTTAGAATATGGTTTTCAAAAAGCTTTTGATAAATTAAAAAGTTCTGCCTTCTTTTTGCATATGAATTATGGAATACCATCATCAATAACTGCACATCCAGCCTATAGCAGAAATAAACCAATGTAAATGTTGAATGAATAACAAAGAAGTTGAGAGGTATCACTTCACATAAACTTGCTTTTCATGATGATGTAAAATATTTTTTAATATTCTAGAGAGAGTTCATCACCAAGAAAAGCACACAATCCTTGAAGTCTTAAGACTTTCAGCTATATGTGATTCCACTAAAATTACTGTCATCATAAAACACCCACTTTTTTTTTTCTAAGCCATGAAATACGTATCTCCAAAAACTAATTTAAAGTGACAATAGTTTATTAACCATTTAGCACTTCTCTAAGATAATTTTGCCTTAACCTTCTGAGACCTTGCAGCTGCCAGAACTATAAAAGGCTGCAATTTCCAATATTTTTGCCTAATCAAATTATGAGAGCAAACTATTAATGTTCTGCTTACCTCCTAAATTCATTCCAGCTTGCAGACATTTCTGTAATCGGCAAGCTGGGCAGTTCTTCCTCCGAATCTTATCAATTATACAGTCGTTCCTTCCCGCACACAGATAATTGTGTTGTCCTGAATGAACCAAAAACAAAACACATTATTAGAGCATGTATTTAAATAATTCCCATATGTTCACTGTATTGTTTGCTTGGCAGTCGTTTTGAGTGTCTTATTAATGCAGAAACTCTCAATTTCATTATTTCTCTTCCCTTGCCAATACTTTGGTGACCCTTCCTTGTTTTTACTGTGAGCCTCTTTTCTGTTTAGGTTTGGAAATGAGTTTTGGTGCATCATTCACAGAAGAAATCTCATCACCTCTTTCTTCCCAACAGGACTGCCAAGCTCGTTTGGTTTTTTTCCCCTTCATAAAAAAATGTTGGTTTCCAACTTTTTAAAATATTTTTACATCACAAAGCAACCTAACAGCTCTTAAAGTTCAGTTAAAAAGAAAAAAAAAAGAGACACACTCTCATGCTGAAGCAGCTCCCAGTCTAAAGCAGAAGTGCAAAGTAGAGGTCAGCTCTCACAGCAGACTCCATCCTCTTTAACTGGATTATCGAGTGCTTCATTTCTGATTTAATCAGTTAACTTCTAGTAGAAGATTTCTGAAAGGTTTGCCAAAATAGACTACGGTACTACAGCACCCATACCCATATGAAGACAGGGCAGATATTTAGCAGACAGCAAGGAGCAGAAGGGAAATGTCCAGTGCAATAAAGGCAACAGGCTGATGCGGGATAACCTGAAGACTCAGAAGGTGTTTTGCCTCTTCGGGGAATAACGTAGGTGGTACAGCAAATGGCTGCAGTTTATCAGACAAGGGCACTAACCTGGGGGATATCTAAAATAACTACAAGATACTTGAATTTAGTGTGGAAGAGTAAAGGAAGACACACAAGGTTAAGTTCAATATGATGAGAAACATGAAAGAGGATGATGATTTTATTAGCTGTCTCCGTCTAGAAGTGGCATAATGGGACCTAGCGAGACCCGAAAATCGGTTTGTAGAATTTATGTCAAAGAGTGCAACAGTGTTTCCAGAGAATAACTAAAGGAAAGATCACAGCTCAAAGTATATCACACTGTAAGAGAAGCTGCAGAATTTGTTATAATCTGAAAATCAGGAAAATAGTCAGAAGTGAAACACAATAGTGAGTTTCAGGCCTCTGTGGCAAGCAAAACAACTACTATCAAGTCTTGTGGAGAGGAATTTTAGAGGCAATATTAGAAATGTGGTATTCTGTGAATTGATAATGAAGATGCCTCAACTGCAGGAGGGACAGAAAGAAGTTAGAACTGGCAATGTTGTCACACCAACGGCCAACTTGGTCACGGAGAGCCTCCTGTGCTGATCACGGGCGAACGCAGAGGCCGCTGTGAAGAAAACCAGGAGCCATGCGAGCAGTGTGAAGGGTGACTGCAGCCCTGTGACCGCAGCAAGCGGCCGCTGGCGGCACCGGGGAGCCTGGGCAGAGCCGGGCCGGGCTGTCCCACAGCCGGGCGCAGGAGCCCAGCTCCGCGGGACAGGGTGGACGAGTGCAGGGCCCATCAAGAGATGCAGCCAGGGAGAGCTGCTTTAGGACAAGAGGTATAAAATATATTTGCCAAGATATTTTCCACAATACACAAGTGCTTCCTTAGGGAAAGTCAAAGAAAATATTCATGACACACAGGAGACCCAGCTTCTATTTTGGGCCCTTTCAGGAATTTGCCTTAAACTTCAGATAAGTCATTCCCTATCTCTGTATCTGACTTCCTTTTACTCTTAGCCAAAACTACCTCTCTGGCCAGTACACTAAAGTTTCGGCTGTTCCTTGCATCTCCTCGCGGCGTCTCGCCTGGAGCGAATTGGTGCTGCGGCGGCCGGCGCCGCTCCCTCACGCCAGCTGCAGAGCGGCACGGCGAGGAGCGCGGCGAGGAGGCGGCCGAGCAGCACGAGCGCTGGCAACACATGGGGTCAGCCAGGAACCTCGCCCAGCAGCGCCACACGGACCAGGAGCAAGAAAATTAGAGAGGATAATTCATGCTCTTGAGTTCATGAAGTTACGACAGAATAGAATAAATCAAGTTGCATAATATACTGACAGCATCAATAACAACTAGCTGATCTTGGAATATGCCTGCTAAAACAGGAACAAAAAAATTCTCAGCTAATCACAAACTAAAATCCTGCTTATCACATAATATTTAGTGTACAAATTTATCTGCATAAAAACAGATATATACAAGAAATAAAAAGTACTTCAATCTCACTATTTACATTTTTACTTAGTACTAACTTGAGCACACACCTCTTCTACAGGTAAACATAAAATCAAAGTGGAAGACAGAGTGTCTGAAGTACTGCTACACAACATGAGGATGGTGTATATACCATCCAAAATACTGATACCTGGGTTTTCACAGCATCTTTTGGGGAGAGAGGGGGAAGTGGGTATTTTCTGCTCGGAACGCAGGCACAACAGCTCAGTGCTCGTGCAGTGTCCTTCGTACATCCCGGAGCACCGCAGTACCATTTTTAGGCGTTCACAGGCGGGCGCAGGCTATTAATATGACAAGGCAGCTCTGATGCTGCAGCACGAGCCCCACTGCAGAGCGTGCCCGAAGGCAGCTTGCCCTCTGGAACTGCACCCCTGTGAAGTCAACCTTTTCCACTGCTGCGTTCAAAAACTGATGAGTTTAATAAAAAGGGGTTAACATTTAGGTACACCAGGATAACTACTTGTGTCACATTCTTAAATACTGTAGAAATGCTTACTCGATTTAATCACTGTCACACCATGACTTCACAAGAAATATTCTCACTACAGCAGAATGCTTCTCTAAGTCACATTTCAAATGGTTTAGGTAGTCTACAATTACTGCTTTCTAGCCTACATATCCTACGTTCAATATTTACAGGAAGTATCATTTAGCAAAGGTTCATCCGTTTTTGAATCATATATCTCTGAATACTACCATATGGTACAAAATCTGTAAGTAGTCTTTCTAGTAAGCATGGCAATTTTTTTTTTAGTAAGCAAATGTTTTCTGTAGATCAGAGAGACTGTCACTGAGTATATTTCTAAAAAAATTTAATAAATTTAGACATCTTAAATACCTCTAAAAAGCAGAATAAATCAGCATTTAGACAACTATCTGATGTATAGTACAGATATGTAATACTGAAGAACAGTATCATTTCAGTTTAAAAGTTTATTCTAGTATCTATCATGAAAAAACCCTAGCTCCAGATTTCCATGCAACCAGAACATGGTTTGTTTCAACTATAATTAATGCTGTACTGCAAGTCAGTAAAGTGAATGTGCCCATAATGAATATTTCTACAAAAGAACAAATCTTTCATAAATGGAAGCATCTCCCATATATGTGGCAAGACTTATCTTAATGCACCCCTCTGAGCTTCAGAACCAAAGCAGAAATTTCTGCAGCTGAAACTGTTTTGTGGTGGCCAGATCCTTGGTTCTTGTATGGAGCTTATCAACACAGTTGCGTAGCTTGTGCTTAGTTTAATCCAGTTGCTCTTTTTATCTAATCATCCAAAAGTGGGCTGAAAAGTGATGGAGTAGGTATCAAATTCTCATCTCCCATGTGCTAGTGCATTAAGGAGAAAGCGTTTTTTACATATGCCATCATAAATACAAGGTAATTCCCACAAGGTAATACCCAGGTAACTCCAATTCCATCCAAAATAAACAGTTAGTAAAGATGCCAGGAAAAATTCCTATTCAAAATAACTAATTAATAAGTACTATGTAGTTACATACTAACAAGAGAAAAACATCTGTCATATTCACAGTAGTTTAGTTGTATATACCAGAGAATGGCACACACCGATGCAGAGCCCACACAAAGGTGTTTCAGAGGTGAGGGAGTTGAAAACCACTGTAGACTTGTTAGTTCCCCGATATGATAAGCTTATGACAGAAAACAAGAAGGAAGCATTCATGAAATCCAGCCCTTCCTCTTAGTACATTATTTTGAACAACAAAATTCAGGGGTGAGGAGGAAAAAGCAGTTACGTTGGAGATAGGAATGCCTGCCACAAGGAGACTGCTACCTGCTGGAGCAGTTGTGTTTGTCCCCATGTTAAAAATCCAGCCTAGTAATTGCGCTCCTAAAAGTTGCTCTGCAAGCACGGGTTCCTGTACGCGTGTGAAGTACTGCTGCGCGCTTGGTGTCTCCATACACGTCAATCTCCAAGAGAAATGGGGTCTAGGCATTTCTTGACAGAAATACTTTCATCACTAAGACAAAATTTGTAAATTGCTAAGTTTATGAAATACACCACATCTCACATATATCTTAGTCTCTCTCCCAAAAAATCATTAATTTTTTCTTTTTAGTTTTTCAAAGTCTGTCAGGAACTGCAAGCAATTAATGGCCCTTCTGCGTTTCTGCTCTTGTGCTAAAACCTTATCATGTTCAGAAAATGTTAAATTTTGTAAAACAAAGCTGATAAAACAGAGAAAGAGAAGCACAATACTGGAAAAGGAAGCAAGATTCAAGTCCCCTGTACAGAAGCCATTCAAGCAGTTCAGACAGTGCTTTTTTTTTTTTTTTTTTGGACCCCTAAACTTGTTTTAAAACTTTCTAAGAAAAAGCTCTGGCAACTTTTTGACAAAGCACATCCTACCTGTGTGTTAGCCTGCAGGTTGGGATTTTTCTCCCACGTGGTACCTACATGATGTTCGCCCCCCTTCCTGTGCCAGACACATAAAGCCGTAGATCAGCGCCTTCCTTACAGCAAATGGGCAGTTATTGAAAGATTTATGTTCCCCATCTTGTGGCTAGACTAAACAAATCCAGTTCTCTCAATCTTTCCTCATAGGTCATGTTTTCTAAATCTGTCGTCATTCGTATTATTCTTTTCTGGTTTCTTTCATAAAACTTAGTGACGAAAACTGGGCTCATTTTTCTAGCTGAGCATCACCATCACCAAGTCAAATAAAATTGCTGCTTCCTGCACCTCGCACACAACATTCCTGCTAATGCAATCCAGAAGCAGCTTTGTCCCTTGGCAATTGCATTGCGCTGTTGACTCAGAGCCGTTTGCTCTGCTCCGACACCCAGCTCTGCTCCGATGGCACAGCCGTCCTGACACTTTGCACCAGGGAATGGCTTCCCGCTTTATCCGAGGAGCCAGCCCTCTCCTTCCCTGGATAGAGCTCCATGTTCCACTGCCCCATCCCTTGGGAAGGGCCACGAGAAGCCCAAAAGCCACTCTGGGTACACGTGCTGAAAGAGGCGCATCCTTTGGATCTCAAAACAAGACTGAGGAACCCTCATAAAAAGACAGGAAAGTGAGAATCCCAGAGTGGTAGCTAAGGACTGAAGCAAGCAGAAAAAAAACATTTAAAACTTCAACTTTTAAGATAACATCTCACCAAAGCGCTTTGAAATGCATGTAAAATTCACAAACTTTCTTCCTTCCTCTACAAGTAGAAATACTGCTTTAACTCACAAAATTGCAGGCAAAGTCTTCTCTCCGCGCAGTGCCAGAACAATCAAGTGTCTTCCCAGGACCCAAAGAGAAAGAAGCTGGAACTAATCTCCGAAGTCTGCCTTGCAGATCTACAAAGACAACCCCTTTTGCAGCTTCTGGACTAGAACAGAACTTTTCTCTGTATGCCCTAAGCGGGAAGATCATCTTCACAAAAATACTAATGTGTAAACCTGAACAGCCTTGAGTAATCATTGCCACCCATTGGGCCGTTAAATGCTGCTCCCAGCACTCGTTAGCACAGCCAACCCCAATTCAGTATTCTCCCAGCTCATTTTAGACTAGTCTAATCACCCATTTTAATGAAATTCTGGAAATTCTGATTTCACTAGTACATGAGGGGAGAGAAAAAATGAGCTGAAGGGCTACAATTCTGTACTGAGATTCCCCCACTTCCATGAATAAGCATTATTTACTCTCCAAACTGGAACTTTGTATTTTCCCCTTATGCTTAGCCTACCCAATGGCACAAACCCCGTTCCTACAGCCACACAGATGTGGGGCACAGCAGAAGGAAACATACAGAAAACAGGCTGCACAAAATTCGGAGGAAGGCGGCCCTCTCACCCAGAGCCAGCAGCCCGGGCTGCTTTCTGGAGCAGCCCTAACGAAGGGATTTGTCTCCTACAGCACGGATGGCCCGACCCGCACGCTGGACGCTCAGCAAGCCACGCAGTGTGCACCTTTAGCCGGCTCTGAAACCTGCTCTGACTTGGGGGAATTAATGTTACCATTGTAATCCTTTATATGCTTTTTAATTAATAAAAACATAACCTCCTTATAGATTTTTTTAATATACCTTTTTTACACATCTCCCTTCTTATAAATCAGTATATAAATAAGATCACTACTAAAATATGTTGTGGTAACTTTCAATACCATGATTAAAAAGGATCTTGTGTTTCTACAGGAGTTAGATTGCATTTTCAACAAAAACTGCAAGTACCCGAGGTTTTTATTTCAAATAGGTCCTCCTGTACTAATCAGCATGAGAAATATGGTAAGAAGATATTTTTTCTAAAATTTCAGGCTTCATGAAATCTCTGATTCTTGCAATTAAAAAACCCCAAACACCCGCTAGTTAGTGGAAATCAGGACTGCGTTTTCATTTAAGAGGTCCGTTCGTTACACAGTCGAAGGATTTTTTTTTTTTTTTTTTTTTTTTAGCAGTTGACAACTGCCCAGCAACAGCAGCCTATGTTTGCAGTCACTATTTTAGGCTACATCACATGTCAATTACATAACCTTGTTTTACTGCTCTTGAACTGGTTCGAGCAACCTGGCAAACGGCGCAGGGCAGCATCGCGGATGGGCGGCGCGCGGCTCCTGCACTGCACGGCCCTCTCGCATCCCCCCGCGGGTTACTCATTGCCAGCCCGACCCCACACGCCGGGTCGTTAACTTCCCCGGCGCTGCTCAAACCAGCCTGGGCCGACCACGGTAAACTCGTAAACCCCTATCCTAGTGCTGAGATTTACGAGCAAGGCAGGACAAGCTCATAAAAGCCACAGGAAAAGGACAGATCTCGCCTCTGAACATTACCCTTTTGCATTAAAGAGCGAACGCACAGGGTTTGCATTTTAGCATTTAGATAGCAAATGCTCAGGGTGTCCCCAAATTCGGTCCAATTTCGGGGTCTGTTGCCTTTATAATTCCATAGCTCTAGTGATCTGATCAGATAATTTCCCAAATGATTTGCTTTCTGCTGCTGACAGAGGCTGGGGATGACAACTGCTCAGAAAGACAACACTGATTTATTATTATTAAAGACAGTGCTAATAGCATAGGGATCCCCCAAATCTTTCTCTGAAGCAATAATTTAGAATTTTCCATTCTCTATGATGAATTTAAAAACGAATTAAAATTTTATTTGCTTTTGGCAAATTATTCCCCACATTCAGGGTATTTCCTGCTTGCTTAACGTTCTCAATCACCTCCTTTTAGCTCTAGATCCCAAAATATCTTTATTTCTATTCCACAATTTTTCCTTATAATTTTTGCTTTCTATTTTTTACCTCCTCCTTCTCCCCCGATTTATTTTATAAGCTGTCTTTTTTTTTCTCTCCCTTTTTTCATCCATCCCCTATTCTGTAACTCTTTCTTCGTCGTTCCCATTTCTTTCTGAATACACTTCCCGTTTCCCTCTAAATATACTGTACCCTCCATCTAACTGGTTGTTTCACGAGGGCACATTTTCATGGCACCCAAAGGGGTAGCTGCAGCTCATGTCCACACGCCCATGCAAAGTCCTGCCAAGCAGGACAGGCTAAGAGCCCGGGCTCAAAGGCATCGTCGTCTGCAAGTCCTGCAGAGCCCAGCCAGGACTCTCTAAAAGCGCACACGTGCCCCGAGATAGTCTACCAACCTCAGCAGCACAGTATCTTTCGGAGCTTTCAATATCCTTTATACCTTTTGCTTAAGTGCTGTTTCTCATTCAGATATTATAATTAAACAGTGTGGCCAAAAGCAGTGCCAAACCAAGCACGCTGGCCTGTGATCACCTGGTCGGTCTTCCTGCACCTCATCAGAAATACCTGCTGCTGGTTTCTGCCTTCTCGTAGGCCTCTTGGGAAAGAGCTGAAGGGTTTTCCTAGCTGGTGATTATGTTTTGAGCAAATTTGCTAGCAAACCTCACTGGCTTCCTCCAAAAAGCTGAATTTTTTGAAATATAGGATGAATAACCAGTTTTCATCAATGGTAACTATGGCTATAAAGGTGATTCTTTTTTTTTTTTTTTTTGAAGTTAAATGAGGAGGTCCATGTCCCCTAATAATTTTGAAGGGCTATAGCAATCACAGTTGCCGATCATTAGTAAGAATATACAAAATTCTACTTTTCAGTCAAAAAGGGGAATATTTTTTACCCAAGATTAGCAATGAAACAATTTGGGAAATATGACATGGAACTTCTCTAATTGCCCAGCTATTTCACACTCTCTTTGCATATCTAAGAATGCAATTTTGATATGGAGATTTTGGCATGGAGACCATCTCCCTTTTTTTCTTACCTTCCCAGAAACCCTCCTTCCACACAGGCCTGTGGCCAGGCTAGCAGAAACAATTGATATGGTCTGGTGATGCTGGCAATGGAGACTAGAAATTATAAAAATGGTTCTCACTCACTATTTTAAGCAGGCTGAAAGGGCACTGATGAGAAGGATCAAGGAGAGAGAGGAAATTTGGCAAGTGAGCAGCTGGGGATGTAGCCTTTAAAGGCTACCACATCCTGCAAGAGAAACCATCTAGCAGAAGAAGGAACCATCTAAGAGCAGTGAGACAAGCAAGAAAGAAAATGCACGTAAAATTTTTAATTTAGGATATTTTTGAGGGTTGTTGCATACTTAAAGCATTCTACAGAATTTTGAAAATGTCAAAGTTTGCATCCGGTGCTCCAACTACCCTATTATCCAGCAGGACTGATGTATAAACTCAAAATATTGCCAAACCTGGGACTTGGAGAAAACCTGTCTTGAAACTATGCCCTGTATCTCTTGCTCTCCCGAGCCTACAAGTGCCAAGCCACACATTCCCACTTACATTTTGCTGTAGGAGACAGAATTCGGACCAGGGAAACAGGTCAAAAATCTCCAAGAGGATTGCTAGGGCCTGCTGAAACACGGACAAGCTAAAAATCCTGGCATCCAGCATGCAGGAGTTTAAACTTAGCAGCCTAGCTTGGTGGGTGCTTAGCAAAAGGAGGTTTACTGTGTTGTAACTCTCTTCTCATATAGTCCAAATAGACTGAAGGATATTAAATAGAATAGGAATTAGGGTTTTTTTTTTTCCCCCAGTTATTTTTAACGTTACATTGTATTGTGTATGGCAATAAAAAGAGTCTGAATTGAAGTTTCTGAAAAAATTGTTTTTATAGAATCAGATACATTTGTAGTAACTTTCCAAATTTTCATTTTCTTTAAGATTTCAATTTTGAAGTCTCTAAACGCTGCTAGCTACACAGCAGTATGTACAATAGATCTGCAAGAAAGCATGTTGCACACATGATGCCTACCTCTACTATCCCATGCTAAAATCTGATAAGGCATTCTTGATATACTATAAATTAGAATGTACTTTAATGAAAACCAGAACACCTACGGCAGTCTCGAATGACTGAAAATAGGTTTTTAGTAAGCTTCAGGCATGACTCAAACTCCATCTGAAACCCTTGTCCACTTCACAGAAGCGGTCAACTATTCTGCTATATTTGCTGCAGATGTAATACAGTGTTTTCCTCAAAAATTAGCTCAATATGTTTCACTGTTAGATTATAAAAAGTACTCCGTGTAAAGAAGATTCACATAAAATATCAAGTTCATTTTAGAGAAGATTAGAAAGGGTAGAGGAGGGGATTAGTACTCTGAAATATGGAGCAATACTTGGGAACGTAAGCACTTGTAGCTGACTCTATGGCTCCCTAAGAGATTATTGTACAGAAAATATTCACTTACAAAATTGTTCACATGCATTTGTACTTAGAGGGCGGAAGTCTGTTAAATTTTCTCCATTCACCCATTTCAACCCATTCAGGATGCTCCTACTGACATATTCTATTTATCAGATTTTTCAGGCATATAGGAAATTATCTTCGTAGTAATCATATAAAACAGGCAAGAAGGAACTCACAAGAACTCTTCCTCTTGGCTTTTGTCAACTCTGTTGTTTTCTAATTTGCCTGACTCCTTTAGTGAGATCCATGGTATCTACATGAGATATTACTAGAAAAGTGGATAGTCTTTTTCACAAAGCAAAAGTTTTCCCAACTCCTGGTCTCAGTGAAAATGTATTTTAATGATTTTTGGATTTTTTACCCTTTGCTTTTTGGAAACACAGGCTGAATTGAAGTCTGTTATGCTGTTGCATTTAACATGCTCAGCAGATTTATAAATTTTATTCTGTATGAACAACACATTATCTTCAAAGCATATTTTTCTCCTCTATTTTTCTCATACAGTTTATTACAACTCAGACTGGAATTACACTAAATTCCTATTAATGAATATTATTACAAATAATAGCAACAATTTCAAATATCATCAGCGCATGCATTGACTGATCTTTTCATTCTGGTCAGTAGTGATTTTCTTTTAAAGGCTACAATAACAATGCAGGCTTTTAAAATGAACCTCTTGAGATTCAAAGGACAGAAATGTTGACCAAAATAATATCAGATGCTCGCAGAAGTGAGCTCAGAAGAGTGCTCAGGCTTTGTTTGCTTGCTTTTAGAAAGGAAGCTGTTTTACCCCTGCCTAACATGCAAATGTATGCCTATTTATTTTATTTATGTGTGTATGTGTTTAAATCAGGAACCTCACCTCTGTGTTCCTCCAGATGAAACTGAAGAAACAGGAGAAAGAGGATGATCGAATATCACAAGATTTAATGATTACTATGATGTTTCAGAGTAACTATAATATTAAAATATGGTAGCAACACAGAAGTTAAATTAAGCCGCTGAAAAGACATTACACTGATCACATTATCTATTTTTATCTGTAAATCAACTAATGCCTCTGTGAAGAGAGCCCTGGCGGTGGTGCTGGGTTTCCCGGCTGCTGCGCCGGGAGCCGGGACGCAGGCCTCTCTCTGCAGAATGTAGGTCAGGCTCGCTGGGCAGCCTGTCTGCAGTCATCATTCACAAGCCTCTGAAAAGCAGCTCCTGAATGGAATACGGCAACCTTTCTGCACCAGTGAAAACAGCTATTTTACCACTTGCTTATTTGCCTCATTTCAAGGGGCTAGGTGAAGAATAATTATCAGCAAAAACACCGAAGCAGCTTTGCTTCGTGCAGTCATTTTGAATTTTAGCCCAGTTCCCCCGGCCTCGCTTGCGGCCCAGCCCGTGTCCCTCAAACGGGCAGCGCTGGGATGCGCTGCCCACGCCAGGGCCACCGGGCAGGCACCCACGGGCACACAGCTGTTCTGAAGCCAGAGATAAACAGCAACGGCAACAAAAAGCTATCTCAGGGCATAATTACAGCATCGCCAAGGCACAGAAAGACCAATTCGCTTCTACTTTCACAGATCATATTGCCTAATTGACATAATTGCTGTTTCAAAATTTGTTTTGTTCAGAAAAATCCAAAGACCAAACACCATAAAATTTATATCCACGTTCCACCTCTGAGCTAGGGTATCTCCTTCTTTTTGGTAAACATACCCACTATTTGCATTCAGATTTAAGAAAAACAAACAGCAACAAAAAAAATCCCCAAAAATAAAAAACAAACTTCTCAGGCTGTTCATATTTAATCTAACAGGGAATATGTTTAAACATAGATTTTTTACAGTTCTAATTCAATTTTCATAATTAAAATTCCTGTAGTGCTAAGTAGATTGAATTAATTTTACTTTCTTACAAGTAGCTATTTAATAAAAACTCATATGAATAGAAATGTCATTGCCTACAAGAGAATACAAATAGTATGAAAATCCTTCGGGTTAATGTTAATAAAATACAGCATTTTTCTTAAAATGAGATAGAGATTAGCTATTGACCAATAGGAAATAGTTCTCTTAGAAAATAGTTCTCAGAGCTGAAGTGTGCAAGTGAAGTCAACAAAGCAAACAGATCATTGAGAGTGAGGGTCACTTTGTATGAAGTATTTGTATGAGCTTACCTCAGCTTCACTTGGCTGACGATGCAGTTTTTATATGCAGTAAATGGAAGGTTTCATTATTGCCACCAAAAGCAAGCATCATAACTTTGAAAAATGATAAGGATTAAAGACAAAACACCACTAGTCTATGACACATTTTGTAAATAAGTGATAAAATTTGCATTAAAAAAAAATGAAATTGTATGATGGTTGTGCTAACATCATCAAGATTTTGATCTGCCTTATGCCAGACTTTGGAATGGAGACCATCCCAATTCATACGTACGAAAAGCTACGCCAGTCCCATGCATTTGCTAATACATTAGGAGCACCCCAGCTCCTTTTTGGTATATCTAGAGGTAACTGCAACTGCCAAGCAGCAGGATTAAAAGCCTCCTCAAACAGGTACGCTTGTGTCAGAAAACATACAAAGAGAAGATCAAAATGAAAATTAAAAGCAGATGCATTTTATGTACTAAAAGGTTTTTCCACTTTGATAAGTGGATTATAATGAAGTGTGGTTCCATGTTTCATACAATTAATCCAGTTCCCACCTATTTACACCCTGCAGTAGTGCAATGATTTCAAAGTTGGAGCACAGTCAAAACTCACATGCAGAAATTAATAAGAAGTTATGTGGAAAGATCTGCTGTTGTTGATTTCGGGGTTTTCCAAGGGACCGACTGACTTTTAGTTTCCCGAAGGCCTAAAGTAGAATAGCTCTAAAATAAGTGTAGGTGCAGAAACAGACCATCTTTTGAAGCAAGATGGATGCTACAAAAAGATAGCTTGGACTTGACATATCCTGTCATTCCTGACACCTCTGGAGAAGCTGCCACAGAAGTCTTCTACACTAGAGCAGAGGTTGCCCAGGGACACTCTAGTTTTGCAGGTGGTATATGTGCCCTGCTCTTCAGTTCATCTCAGCAGCTACAGAACCCAGAAAGAAGCGCAAGAAAACAGAACACTAGAAGCATGGAAGGCTTCTAGTGAGGCCAAGGAAAAGCAGGAGAGGGGAGCGGTCAGGGGAGCGTACGAGCAGATGAAATCCTCAGCAGAGCTTCTCCAGCTCCTGACGTGCCCACAGTCCTGCCCCTAGGTGAGCTCAGGCTGCTTCAAGGCCTGTGCTTTCTCTTGCAGAAGTATCGCTGGCAACATAGAGCTGCACCTAGTCCAAAAGCACAAAGCCATTTGTACCTGCACAGGACAAGCACAATACCCTGCAAGATTAGAATGACAGTGCTTCACCTCTGTTTTGCTCAAGCTTAATTGTCCACACAAAACGAAGGGGAAAAACAGGCCTGAAGTATACAATCCACTAGCTCTTTGCAGAATAAGTAGTACTGCTTGGCAGTTCCCTTTCTGGGCACAGCACATGCTTCTTGCTCCCCGGAGTGCCTGCACCCAACTATTTCCAAGACAGTATCCCTGAAGATGTCAAGCCACACATGAGATCCAGAATGCTGAATCTGAAGGATGAAAATACTTAGTACTGAAATACACGTGCAGACGCACTCATGTAGAAAATACATTCTATTTATTTACTGATGCACTGTATATTCGTATTCATTTTATCCTTATACAGCAAACTCACTTCCCCTCTGTTGCTCACCTGAAAAAATACTGTTTATAAGTTAAAGAAGAAATCTAGAATCCATTTCATTGTTCATACTAGGCAATATTTACGCTATACCAATTCTGCCATTCAAAATTTCTACAGCAAACTCTTATGCAGGATAAGACTATTGAATGCTGCCAGTTTATCACACTGGGAAGATACCCTGAAGAGAAACAGAGGGACAACTGCTTCTTTGGATCTTTCCACTGGAAGAAGGAGCTGTCAGCACAAGTGGGAACAGAAAAATAATATGAAAGGATGTGGAGAAATTAGAAACAAAGACAGGAAATAAGCAATAAAGTTGCAGTCAGAAAAATGCTACTGCACTTATGAAGGGAATAATCCAAAACAAAGAGTTAACAATAAAGAAAAATATGGAAAGCAATAATGTTGAAAGATGCCTAGGAATAACAGGGCAAATCAAATGAAAGAAACAATGCGAGAGAGGCGCACAAAGTGCTAGTATCATTTCTGTTGCTTTCTGTAGAGTAAGATGGCAAAGCAGTGCCATCCTCCATGCATTTCTTCTGCAGCCACCTGGAATATCGCATGCAGTTCAGGCACTTCATTACTGGAAGATGCAAACAAACTGGAGGAAGTCCAGAGAAGTGGAACGGAAATGATTAAAGGCTGGAGGGAGAGAATTACTAAGAAAATGTAAAGTAGCCCTTTACCCGTATGTAACTTCACTGATAATTAAAGACGGGAAATGATAACAGCCTCGTTCAAGTCTGCAATTCAGTCATGTGCCTTAAGCACTTACGCCCTAGGCACTTAAGCACGTGCCTAGTTTTAAGCATCTAGAGCACATGAAGATTTTAACCTGATGAATACCGTAAGATTAAGTAAGAAAAAGAATTCGGTTACACACCACTGAAACTTTCCCAAGGCTGAGCTGCACCAACTGAACTACCAAAAATGATGGAGAAAGTACTGCTTGAGATTTTAATTTTAATCCTGATAACAGACCTATCCACATTTCTAAAGTTTATTTTTCCTGACGGAGGCATGGAGTCAATGGGATTATTTGAAATGAGTACAGTTATGCATGTACCCAAGTCCTTGCAAGATCAGATTTGAGACTAAAAACACGTTACAAACATACAGCACCAAGAGATGCTGCCCTGATAGAGAGATCTACTAAACGGCACTTTTTCTACTAGGCAGTGTAAAACAGGTGGAATGATTCTAAAGAAAAAAAAATGACGGATTATATCCCAGCAGGAAACTAACTGGCTTTGCCTTTCTCCTCACATACTGACATTGCTAGGAAGGGATTTTTAGAAAGGTAGTATTTTATGTAACTGTGGAGCTGTCAGCAGGGCTCTGCTGAAAGACATTTTAAAAGTCATGTAGACACTGTCAGAGTCTGATCTCGGGAACGGCTGATTACCATCCACAGACATTGCATGCAGTCTGAAAAAGCCCAAACGTATCAGCTGCCGGTAGCCCGTGAGCAGGTCTGTGCAGGTGCTCCGTGGCCGCAAGCAACAGCCCGCGCGGGCACCTTGCGCCCTCAGCCCTCCGCGGGTCACACAGGGCCTCGCGCACACCTCATCTGGAGGGCCCCCCAGCTCCAACGCCCCTTCCCCTGCTTTGCAACTAAACCCATGATTTGGTGGCTTTACAAGCTGGTTTTACAGTTCCGGTTGTAAGAAATATTCCAAATAGATTTTTAACTCATAAATCAGGAAAGAAAAAAGCTATGGTAAGGTGTGGAGGCAAGACCTGGAACAAGACCAATGTCTGCAATGTTAGTTAGAAAGTGAATGTCACCTACCAATGTTGTGTTACAGACCTGAATCCAAACAGCATACTGTTCACGCGCACAGTACAAGCTCTATGCTGCAGTTTCTGCAATGCTCTGAACTTCAACATTTACCTGGAACTCACACTTAGATTTACGAGAATGAGATGAGAACTGGCATGAAGTCAACAGTTCTCAGCTTCAGTGCATCAGTGCCTTGGTTTTGTATTATGTTTTTCTATGGACATTCTGCAGTCAGTTTTGAAGGTTCGGCAGAAAGCAAAGTGACTGCATGGTTGATCATCGCCTTCACTACTTGTAAGGTGGTATCCATAAGCCAGATACTCCTACTCCAGGGCTTTTTTGTAAAAGAAAAAAAAAAAACTTGGTACAGTGCATGTCAAAATGAATCTGCAAATTGGAGGAAATCTGTCAAAAAACAGATTATCATCAGTGAATTTTGTAGCACTACATATAGTTAAGGTTGCCTGACACTTCTCATTTTAAGACACCGCATTCCATTGCTTACAACTTTACCACACATTAGCAGTTAGGGCTGAAATTTTCCATGCTGGATGTCTGCCTCAGGCTGAATTTTATTTTGTGACTGTAGAAAGTATCAGCCAGAAGTACTAAGCTTATTCACAAACTTAGTTTGCACTCAGAGTAGGGAGAAACATGTTGGTTTTCCCCTGTGTTGCATTTTTCACAGACATATTTGAGAAGCTCAAGAGCCTTCACACTTTGAGACAGACCCTTTGAAGTATCACTGCTCTGATACCACAGATGTGCCTTTTGCCATCTCATACATTATCACTTAAAATTATCGGATCACAGTATAAGACACTGAAAACTTGTAGCTTGTACGTGATGCGACTTGCAAGGGTTTTGGAGAAGCCTGGCTGCCAACCTCCAAAGTTTCTTTCTGCACGGAGCATGGCCTGGTGCAAGGGGACTGAGCAAAGCCGAGCCATCGCTCCAGCAGTCTCTTCCAAGGAGCAGGCGACGGCAGGAGCGCCCCACTGTGCGTTCCCTGTGCTGCCATGGAAGAGCTCAGAGGGGAGGGGAGCGAGGCACAGGTCGCAAGAGCAAAGAAAGCCACGAGGAGCTTCAGCAGGAGAGGGGACAGCAGTCTGGGTCAAAAAGACAAGGATTAGGCTTGGAAACATAAAGGCCCCAAGGTAAGTGAAACCAAAGGAGGGAGGAAGGAAACGCAGGTAGTTGGATAAACAGGGTAACAGGAGGATAACAAGCTAGAGGACAAGGAGAATGGCCAGGAGAACTGGACTGAGCTAGAATGGATCATTAATGGAGGAAAGTATAAACGGGAAAAAAAGGACGAGGTAAGTGGTGACTGGAAGCAAGAGAAGCACAGGATGTCGATAAATGGTACCAGTAAACAGAAACAGCTAAGAAGAAAATTACTTGGACGCAGAAAGTTGAGATGCTTTCTCTCTCTACACCATTAACATTTAATCCAGAAACCTTACGACTCCATCCCTGTAGAAGATGGCACAGCCATCTCTACTTTATAAACAGGAAACAAGCCCAAAACACCCACCTGGGCAGCGTCTGACCTGCTACTCCAGCAATCTGATTTTTCCAGAGGAGACTTTGCTTTCCGCAGAGGTCGAGCCCTGGCCTGCTGGGAGCACCCAGCCTCCGCACCGCCAGGAGCCCGCCGGGGGCCCCTTGCCCCTGCCCCTGGGCACGGGCTGCCTGCGCAGGGCTCTGCCCCTCGCCATGCCTCCTGCCGCCGCTGCAGGCCTGGGGAGAGGGCTCCCAGGAGCAGCCCTGAACCGCCGTGGTACTGCGTGACAGCGCTCTGCTGGGTACTGCTCTGAGGGAGGCTGTCCCAAGCGTGCCCCATTTGCCCTCTGCCCCGTTAGCCTAGGCACTCCAGCAAGGTAGAGCAGGAGACACTGCAGAGACTCCAGCCCACCAGATACACTGTGCTGATACAGCACGCTGTAAAATGTCCCTTACAACCAGGAGTTTGACTTCAGAAGTTCACAAAAATATTTACCTTAGAAAATGATAATGGCATTGACATTTAGTTTATATTCTCTGCTTTCCTAAACTCCCAGTAAGCAGGAAAGGAGCCTTCACGTCCCAATCGCTAAGCAGAGCGGCTTTGGAGGGGCATATTCTGCGTTCCCACACGGTGCTGTGCAGCCGGCCCCTCGCGCGTCCCCTGGGCGCTCGGCTGGCTGGCAAAGGGAAGCACATCCTGTGGCTGAGCAGGCACCAGGCCTGCGCTGGCGGCCACGCCGGCCGGCACGCGCAGACTGCCCGATGGGCGCCTCGGGACAGGCCTCTGCCCCACAGCCCAGTGACACGCATGGTGACAACGAGCGTGTTTTCCCACACACCTAAATTCTACACAAACTAGCATCAGCAGTAAACTACCAACCACCAGCATTAAGACCATTCCAATATATTCTTTAACGTGGACCTACGAACCAATTCAATCAAAACGTGCAAGCAGGGTAAGCCAGCAGTACCCTGTCAGCTCCTGGATCAGCACATACAAGTTACACTGTTCACAAGGGCTATGGAGTACCCAGGCATCGTACGTGTCTCTGGGCTGTGGAGCCCCACCGCCACATCCACACATTGCAAGCCTGGCATGGCTGTAAATTCACAGTCCCAAAGCACATTTGGTTCAACCAAAGCATCTCTTCCTGCACACACAGTTACACTGGCTTTAATTGGGCAACTGGCTCAGCTGTTTTGATTGCTTTAATTGGGAAAACGTGACATGGATTGATCTATGATTAAGACAAACTTTAAAGATAAGTACTCACTTTTAAGTGGTGCGGAAGACACATTTGTTGCTGCTCCAGGAGCAAAGAAGAAAAGCAGTTCTGTATGTGGGTGTGCTGGATTTAAGACAAGCCGCTAGAGATGCTCTCCTTGCTCAGTTGGTGATTACCAACCTCTGTTTTTCGTTATTACTAGGAAGCGGTCAGTTAACCCTCATCATTAAGCAATAAAGTGTGACAGAGAGTGCTGATTAATGCGCTGCTCACAAACACAGCCAGGCACAAGGAGAAACTCCTGGCCGTTCTTCTGACGCATTTAAATGGCCATCAGTTATAGCTGTATAAATGAAATTAACCCTGCTTATCAAGAACTGAGAGGCCGTGGGTTTGCCGAGGGCCATGGGTTCCTAGCAAACAAAAGGGACCATATGCTTACATAACATGTAAAAAGTGCAACCAGCTGATTAATGAAACTGAACACACAGAATAAATCATAGAATCATAGAATGCCTAAGGTTGGAAGGAACCTCTAGAGGTCATCTAGTCCAACCCCCATGCACACGCAGGGCTGCATCCAAGCGGGTCTTGAAGATCTTCAGAGAAGGAGACTCCACAACCTCTCTGGGCAGCCTGTTCCAGTGCTCTGTCACTCTCACTGTCAAGAAGTTCTTCCTTAAGTTCCCGTAGAACTTTTTATGCTTCAGTTTGTGGCCATTTCCTCTAGTTCTGTCGGTGGCCACCACTGAAAAGAGGCCAGCCCCATCCTCCTCACAGCCTCCCTTGAGGTACTTGTACACACTGATGAGGTCCCCTCTCAGCCTTCTCTTCTCCAGGCTGAACAAGCCCAGCTCCCTCAGCCTCTCCTCATAGGGCAGATGTTCCAGGCCCCTGATCATCCTCGTGGTCCTGCGCTGGACTCTCTCCAGCAGCTCCACATCCCTCTTGTACTGGGGGTCCCAGAACTGGACTCAGTGCTCCAGATGTGGCCTCAGCAGGGCTGAGGAGAGGCGTAAGATCCCCTCCCTCCACCTGCTGGAGACGCTCCTCTTAATGGTCTTAAATGTGACCAAATAGTTTAAAAAAAAAAAAAAAAAGAAAACCACCAATAACTGCACGAATTAAGGGAGAAGGAAGCTGCTTTCATCTTTGGGACAAGAGAAACATCTGTGGTCTGCTTCACGTCCCTCTCTGGATAACGGAAGCCCATCTTTTTTCTCTTTCAAAAACATCTTTGTTTCTGATGTCAGCTGAAAACTTAATTTGTCCCATGCTGGGGTGTCAATACTCTGTTTCTACGGATTTCTTTTTCTTCATCAGCTGACAGACAATCTTCACTGAAGCCACAGAGATATTCACCTGCATTTAGGTATTGGGTGATGACGACTATTTCACTTAATATCCCCTACCTACAATACTTCAGATCCGTCTTCCCCCTGCATCTAACTATGGGAAAAGGAACACTCAAGTAAGCAAATCTCTCTAAATACTATTCAAAAAACCTCTGCTCTTCTGCGTCTTTATCATAGAACACTTCTGGCACATACTGATACATATGTTTTGCTTGTATTTTTATATCCTTTGCTCTTTTATAAGCTTTCCATGAATTGCCTTGTATTATTAAACAGTCAAAAATCTCTTTGTCATATTTCTTCTGCCTCCTCCTAACTGAATAATTAAAAGGGACTAGTCAGTAGGCATTCTTTCTGTAAAAGCAGCTTCCTTCCCAAACTAAAAATGAAAGAAGAAAAGATGCAGCTCAGTGTGCAGCTCATTGCATCCAAGAGCTCGCACTATTTTCCAGTGCCCTGGTTTATTTTAGGAAGCTGCATGCTACGCTACTGTATTAAAATATTCCCCTAATTGTATTTCCTGCGCATATCTACAGTACTTGACAGACTGCCCAGTGCCCTACATTCAGCACGGAGTACCTGCATAATGACAGTGCAGAAAAGGCAAATATGAAATATCACTTGCAGCTCCCAAGGCTCTCTCAAGTCCTTCGAAGTCTAGAATTCAAGTGCCCGAGTGGCTCTCCTATTTAAAGTCATTAATCCTTCTCCCTAAACAATCAGCAACCTAATGAATAGTAGTAGTTTCACCCAAGAATATGATGCTAGCAGCATAGGAACATTTTCTTACAGCTATTACTAACAAGTAATGCAAGCAGAAGACTGATTTTTAAACAGGTTAGTGTCTTTCATTCACATTTTTTAATTTTACATATGGTTTAGTATGCTAGTGAATACAACACAAGGTTCTTTTATCAGAAAACATTAGCACCTATCACTTACAAAAATTCAAGCAGTATTCTTGCAAGCAGAATTTGCATGCACAAGATGATGTATAGGCTAACACAAGTCCATTTGCTAAGTCTGTGTGATAAAATGGATGAATAAATAATTGAATGATTGGCTCCAAATACAAAATTAGAGTTAGAAAAAGAAAAGTCAGAACACAAGTCTATGAAAATACATATATTAATACTGATCTAGAGCTAAAAACCCTAAACAAAAAAATACTTTTTCAGAAATAGAATGATAAAGTTTTTCTCCTAAAACGTTTACAGGAAACTTACATAAATAGCCAACTTTGGAAAGTATAGAACTCATACTGCTCATCTTCCCCACAAACATTTGCTTTATATTAATTTAAAACTGGTGCCCCAGCTTAGTGAAAACAAAGGCTAAGCAGAGTACTCATGTGGAGCATGCAGGAGGTTTCTGAAACTTCAAGCTGCAGTCCACATAGTTACAGCTCAATTCTGATCTGTTCCTGCACAAAGATCATACAGTCTCTAACAAAGAAACATTACGATTTTTAATATCATCCAGCATCCAACTCTGCAATAAGCAGAGCTGTTCTGATGTTACAAGGACTGTTTGCCATATGCTTACTTAAGACCGTAGCCTTCTATCCCTACAGAAGAGTTGCATTTATATGTATGCTATATGTAAAGAAAGGAGCAAGTGGGTTTTGCCGCAGTAAGTGTGAAACATCAGGTTAGTTCTTTCCTATATTGCAATGCAACATGAACCAATTTTAGATGAAGTGAAATGAATAATATGGTATGACTGAGAAAACTATAGTTCCTATATTTGGTAATAGCCAGAATGAATACAAATATGCCATGAACAGCAAGTGAGCAGAGAATATGTCATTATTCTGGAGACAGTTTTCAGCAAGAATGATAAAGAATTTAAGGCAAAATGGACAAGATGTAGAAATCTGTTTCAGGGCCATTAATGCTGATAGTAATTGCACCTTTTCTGGGGAAAGAGTGTGAAACATTAAATTATAAGAATTCAAAATATCCTGTTCGTCATAAGGTCAGTAACAACAAATGACAACAACATCTTTTATTAGCATCTTGCAAGAACAGCATTAAAAATTTCACATTTAAATTTTGTTCTAGTCCAATACTAAACTGTTTTTCTGTTTTATTTTATGTTATGTTTATATGCTATTTTTTATCTTTATTTCATGTTGTATTTTAAAATAATGTATTTGCCTTTATATTGTAGAGGCTATTTCTATTTTGGTAATTTTTCCCCTGTGACTTTTTAAAGTCAGAGTACTGTTTTCTAAAATAAAACCTTTCTGTATTTTTTTTCTCAGGTATTTATTTATCCCTTATGATTTTGTCATATATTCTTTTCCAAGCAAGAGTCACTAAAATTTTCAATACACAAATATCTACTGTCTAAAACATAATTCCATTACAGCTTTCTCCTCTTATTATGGTAGCCACTAGTCACTGTTAAAAAAAAAAAATCTGAAATGTCTACATGGGCTTTTATTTTTAATCAAAAAACACAGCCTGCTAGCTTGACATGGGAGTCACTCTTGAGAGGCTGAATATTGCTCAGATCTAACAGAGTTTTAGTTTTCTTGCTTTTGCAACCACAAACTAGCTAGCACTGAGAGTCTGTGAGAAATCTTGGCTTGGTCCAGGCAGAAGCCTGAGTTTCATTTAGAACTTGTCTGGGTCTGGTAGGAGAAGTCTTTGCTGTTGTTCAATTGCACTCATTTCCTTTGGTCTTAACTCTTTGCTTTTCCACTAATAGATAATGACATTGCAAAACCCATCAGCATAAAGAAAAGCATTGTGATAGAACAAAAAGAATTTGGAGCCAGGGACATTTTCTAGCTGACAATCAACTAATTCCAAAGCAGACCATTTTGCTTTCAAAAGCAACACAGCACCAACAGCAGAATCTAAGATTATAACATGCTTCAGTAACCTGTACCTAGAATTTATACAGCAAAAAGGTTCAAAATGGAAGTGTTACTAAACATGTTGCAATAGATGGCATGAACAAAGAGGACAGGAAGGATTAATTTGAGAAACCCTAACATTAGAATCTGGAACATAATTCTCTCTTGTCAGTGGAGGAGACAAGAAGTGGAAGGGGTGGTGAGGAAGACAGAAAGAGAAGGTCAATGCAGGATTTTAAATGGTGCCATGGTGAACCAGATAGCATCTCCTTCTCTGCATGGACTTATTTTATAATATAAGCAAGGAAATCACTAATTATAACCTCCTTGTTTCCTGAATAGCCATCCTGAGATCTGCAGTCCGACTTGAAGTGTTTTAAGTAATCACAGCTACAAGCAAAGATCAATGGGAACTGCAGTTTGGACACATTTAATACTATAAAATGCCAAGTAGTTCTGCACCCTGAGGTCCTAGGTATTATAAATAAGGAATCCCAAATCAGTGGATATGTTTGGATGTAATCTGTGTCTTAGCCACTTGTCCTATCTGGCATTGCAAGGGTAAATTGAAAGAACGTTTGTAAAGCACTTAGATGTTATAGTAATGAACACCATTGAAAAACTGTGCAAGAAATGAATAATTATGTCTTCAGAGCCAGGGATGAATAGTAAGCAACAGTAAAGACACAGGACCATACATTGAGCAAAGAGAAGAATACAAAGTTTTGAATAGCTGCTCATTAACTGAACACTATCCAATCTGTTCAGTGAACAAGGCAGAGGTCTCACAGAAAGAGTTGTATGTGAGCGCGTAATTAAGGCTGAACTAGAAAGCACTACATGTGTTGCAGGGGAACAAAGACCACATAAGGCCACTAGTATTCATTAGTTTCACATTTAGCTGTGATGTTGCAACCTTAATAAGTTTTCAGCAGATTTTTAAAATGCAAAACGGAGGAGAAGAAGGCAAAAAAAAAAAAAAGACAGGCCCAACCCCTCAGAAATCCACCATTATGCATTATATAGAAACCCACATACAGCAGCAGAAAGGGGGAGGGCAAAACAAACCTATAGTCACTTTGAATCATTGGAATTCTCTCTGAGAGGAGAAACAGGCTGTCAGTGGTCAGTGCTGCCTGTGGACTGCTATTAGAGTGGGACATGAACTGGTTTTGCTGCCCAGAGACTGCAACATGCAGGAATCCCAAGTTTCCCATCCACCCTCTCACATACTGCCCAGCCTAGTGTGCACAGTCTCACTTCCTGCCATGTCCCAGGAGTTTGAACCTGCCCCTTGGACTCAGTTTCTTTTTTCTTTTTTTCCCCTCTTGGCTTTTGTATCCCCCTGCAATGCCCAGACTTACTCTCTGCATCCATTCCTTGGCCACCTCTACGACTCATCCTGCCTCCAAAGTGGGGGACAATGCCAGAAAAGCTCCTTGCCCACTGCAGGCCCAGCCTTGCCAGAATGAGCAACCAAAAGGCAGCCAATGCAGATGAAATCCTCCTCAATTGCAAGCAGACAAAACAGCCATCCCAGTTACACCTGCAGTAACCCGGTGTGTGTGCCACGGCTACGAGTGCATGGGCCGCTTTTAGAACAGAATGCACACAGGCTGGTGGTTCAGGATTCCTTTTCGCAAAATGACTCTGGTTTCCCGCTCTGCAGCCCAGGTCTCAGGCTCCCCCTCCACCCGCGCGGCGGGTTACGCACACGCTGCCAGCAGGGCTTACGCAGAGCTGCCTCCTTGGCCACCCAGCAGCTGCACGGGAGCCGGCCAGCGCCTGGACGCCCTCTCCCTTCCCCTGGCATTGGGAGGGCCTGGAGCAACAGCGTTGTTTACACCTAATGTTAGGGTGTGCTAGAGGCATGAAATGCATCGCAGCATTATCAGCCTTAAGAAAGGTGGCAACGTGCTTGCCAAATCCAAGGTACTAGGAAAGGAAATCCGCATCTGCAAGCCGGCACAAGAGACTGCACCAAACTACTTTACAGGTTAAAGCCAGGTAATAACTGTCTTGCTGAGCTGCCTTGGCATTTCCCTCCCTCGGGATACAAAGCTGTGTAAGCTTCAACATTGACCATGTCCTACTACAGCCTACCAAAAAAAACCGACACAACTGCCACCGACTAAGTCTAGGCTACAAACCTAACAAAAGCACTCACAATCTTGCACAACCTAAAACTGTACTGCAAAAAAGGCTGCAATCCTGGCTTCTTTTAAGGAAGTGGGAGATTTGCCATTACCTTTTCCCACTCTATTTATATCCAAGATGCTAGCAGATGCCTTGTTCCCACCATCTATAACAAGCAGATCGGTATATACATTTTATTTCATTTTCTGCCTGGAAGCTGTTTCTCCATCCTCTTGTTTAAAGTGGGATTAGCAGTTACAGAAGGGTGTTTTGCTTTTGCCTTTCTGTAGCTAGATATTTATTTTGAGGATTATCTGTTTAGGAGTTTCTTTCTGCCATGACAGTGCAAAATTCCTCCTCTCTAACCCTGTTTCACTGAAGGCATCCTGCAGGATTGTCCCCTTTCAGCTGTTAGCTACTTGAGACTGGAAGCATCCATTCAGGTTCTAAAAAATTTCTGAACCTTGGGGGAAGTAGAATTTGACCAGGCCCATCTATTTTCTGCTAAAAGTGCAGATTACGACAGTGCTTCACCGGACTGCCAAATTTAGAAGGCTGGTAGATCTAACAGCACTTTATGAAGCAGTATCTCTTAAGAATCAGTACCGCAGATAATTAGGGGTTAAAGCATCTAAACACACTTTATGTTATCCAGTGCTTCATGTTGTTTGACATACAGGATCTATGTCCAGCCACAAACTCCAGTGTGAATACTGCCTCATGCATAAAATTCTGCTAGGTGAGAGTTGCAAAAATGCAGTGCTGAAGAAGTCACTGCCATTGTACTTCAACCACAAAAGGCTTCTCAGTAGCCAGGCTCCCACTTAAGGGAATCCTCAGTAAACCCAGCTGAACTGTGTGTTCTGATGGGCTCTGTGGGTACCAGCTGAGCCTCAGCGGGACAGGATGTCGCGATCTTGGGAAGACTTCTTTGTCATGAGCTTTTTTGAAGTTAAAGCTAGAGTCATCACAGGAGATTTCAATACAGCAGAAAAGTTCTGCCTACCTGAAGAAACACAGACTTCCATGGGAATCAAACAATTATAAAACAACAACCAACATCTCCAAATAAGCAGATTTGCCCAAGAAGCCTCCTCCATTTTAGTACTACTTGCCCTCAACTACTGTATCTAACTTGAGGCAACATTTTTCTGCATCTACAACTACAAATCAATTCTGTCTTATGTAAGACCTAGGCACTTTAAATAATTTTTTTTTTTAAATAGAACCCTATATCCCTAAGATATCTATCATTGGTACAAGGGCATATCTAAAAACCACATTGACTCATTCATTCTTCTGCTACTCCAGTATCCTTCAGTTTTGCAGTCAGACTGACTCCCCTGTCTTACCAGAGGCACACAGGACCAACTAGAAGGGATGTCTTTGGCTTTTGCTTTACTACCACAGACCACCAAATGTTATTATATCACACTTACTTCTCTCATCATCCTACTGACGCCTATTAGCAAAGTGCTTCCAAAACTGTTCTGACAGTTTGCGACCTTCTCACAAATATCAACAGCAACACTTTTACCCATTTTAAGTTATTTCAATGTAGTTTTTAGTTCAAAATAAATTCTTCTCCTGCTCAGGTCTCTACTCCTCCCCTGTAAAATATTTATAGACAGGAATTACTTCTCAACTTGGACTTTTTCTGGGTAAGCCCAAAACAGCTCAAAGCACTTCGTCACCTGACAAATTTTTACTCCTCTGATCATTTCAGCACCTCTCCTAACATGTTTATTTGACTTTAAGGAAGCTGTCGAATGCCCTAGTGACCAGAAGTTTACACTCCAGACGATTATTACTATCATTTGCACCATCCTAGTGTGACTACTTCTCTATTTGACATAGTTGATGAACCTGAAGATAGTGAATTTGTATAACTATGTTACACAGATAGCTCAGCTACCTTGGGACTGACTTTCCTAACAGATGAAATTTCCAGGAAGCACTTTACCTTTCCCGTATGACACACAGAAAACCCATTTCTTTTGACAGAAAAGGAAGTTGAAGCACTGAAGAAGCCAGTAAACTAATGGCTCTGACACTTGATCATTTTCTAGCCAAAATGTTTGTGGCGACCTTAAATCAGCATGAATTCACGGGGTCATCTTACCTCTAATCTATGACAACTCTGATGTACTCATCTACCAGAATGTTATCTTTGGGTGAGGAGGGGGAATGGGGAACAAACCCACAACAGAAACATGCATCTCAGTTCCCCAGCATAATGCAAGAGTGCCAAAGCCTCCCTCCTAGGGATGGAGAAAGTAAACACTTGAAAAGCTGCATGATGCTTGGATTTCTGGTGATGGGAGTCCATTACCTAAGACAAACTGATCCTACCAGTGCATATATTTTCTGTTTACTGCAGATTTTCCTGAACAGGAGGGCTATAACTTACTGAATGTGTTATTTAACAGATGAAACAGTCTAGAAATTAGTATTCATGAAACAAAGAACAAAGGCAAACAAAACAGTGCAGAGGGAAAAGAAGTTGCATGCAGACCTTCTATCATTTTTCAAGGCTAGACAGCAGCCCATATTTGAATTTTCATCCTTCTCTCTCTCTCTCTGTCTCTCTCCATTAGCACCCACTTACACAGTAAATAACAGCGGGGAGGAGAAATTATTAGTGATTTTGGACAAGAACACAGGTGAATGTCTAGCTTTCCTGGTTGTGAAATATTAGTATGTTTCTTCAAAACATTTCTGCAGCCATTAACCATCCCGTGGTTCTCTGTGGCACTGCCAACTTCCTAATTCTTTGTTGGCTGTGAGACCAAGACACTGCATGAGCTAGATGGCTCCCACCCACCTTCCTTCTAAAGCATTACCAGAACGGGCCTGCTATATTAGCTGACGTTTAACACAGATCCAGTGTTTATTCTTGAGCTTCAACCTTAGTTTGTCATGCCGGCCACATACACCCAACAGTGACACTGACACATTTCCCCCCACTCACTCTTCCTGTGTGGCACGTGCCTCCTTCCTGCCTAGGCTTTCTTCTGTTCGTGGCACCCTTTTGGCTGATTGCTCTCACCTCCCATCCTGCCTTTGCAGTGGGGTCCCACTGCAAACACCGTGGCTCCTTTCTCCTTCCAGCCTCCTGAACTCTGAGCTCTTAGTAACTACAGCCAAACAGGAGCAGTGAGCAATAAAAAACCTGAGTTCCCCAAGAGCCCCACTGCCAGAGGGAAAAAGGAGTCTGTCTGTGAAAGTACAGAAGTCTGATGGCAGCTTCAAATCTATGAAGACTAAATATTCAAAATTTTATTTTGCACCTATTCACCATTGCATATCAAGTAGAGTAGCAGCTGCTATATGAATTTGACCAGCTCACTTGCCCTCAGCAGATCACCCATCTGCTTCCTCTTCACCTAATATTGCTGTTTGATAGGGTGTAAAACAGATTCTTGCAATAGGTCAGGAACAGAGTCAACTACAAATCCCACACAGAAATTTCTATGAAAACATATGGACATTTATACTGAGTGATGCTGAATTTAGAGAGGCCACCGACCTTATGAAAGTGGATAAAATTAAAATTGCAGCCTGTGATGGAAAAACACTGATTCCATTATAGTGAATGAACAGAAGAGTGGAGAGAGTACCACAGAGGAGAGTTGTATACATAATTAATTCTAGAAATACAGACCTATAAAATCCATGGGTATACACATTACAAAATGGTGGGGAAAACACCTTTCCAAAATGTGTCAAATTCAGCTTTAAATGGTTAAAAAGGGACACTTTTCTGCTTATCAGGAGTATTTATGAAAACTTTAAGCTATGGTAATTAAGCAAATTAGTCAACAGCTAGGTATTCTGGCATTTAAATTCTTCTAGCTTGATATTATTTCCACACAATTCAGACAAAAATTTAGGAGAGAAAGAGAAGCTTTAATTTCCCTTCATTTCCTACTTGGAGATGTAGAACTTTGGGAAGTTCACAAGGAGCTTCAGAAGCTCCTTGTGTCCAGCACATGGGAGAGCATAATAAGATCACCTGCTTCTGAAAAAAAACCGAGCTTGGCATGCTCCTTCCCCTCCTGGAAAGCAGGGCAACAGGGTACTCCCAAAAACAGAGCATCCATGGGATGTTATGTATCTGGTCCTCTGCTAAATGGCTGCACTGTGCCTTTGCTTATCAAAGAATTGAATTTATTTACTAGCAAATTTTGAAGTTGCCAACAGCTCGTAATCCTTGGTGCTGAAATCATTCTCTAGCAGGACACTGGATCACTTTGGTTATAGCAAGATTAGCCTTGGCAGCTGAACTGAAGCCTCAGTAACTGTGGGGTTGGGTCTCGTGCTGCCCAGGCTATTTTATTCGTATGTTCCCAAAGTGACCTGGCATAAAGGCAAATGAAGAACATCACTCTTTTCCGTAACCCTAGCTTTGAGGCAATCTTGGTTCTCACAGATGTACGTGGTCTTTATGGCTTGCTATGCACGAAATTTCATCCCTCCCGCTATTGAAGGGAAGTCTTGGATAACCTGCTGTTCAAACACCCAGCAGAGACACAATTCCTTTGTTTCTGCCCCACGCTCGAGATGCGTACAACACATTTCTTATATTTAGGAGGTCGTTCAAATAAGATGGTATCAGATTAGGCTCTGAAAGAACTTCCTTAAGCTGAAGTTCCCCCAGCTTCAAATAGGCAAATAATGAAAGTTTGGGTGAAAAAGAAACGCAACCCCAGAAACCTCCTGCTGTGACTACATTGCTACCTCACAGGCAGAGATCTACATTTCTGATATAAAATAACAGAAGTATCTTTAATGCAAACCCCGTGGAGCAGAAATCAACAACGAAGTCTGAAATGTCCTGAACACTGCTTCTTCCTATTTAAAGACAATAGCAACAAGCTTCAGCATAACTAAAATGACATAATTTGTTAATTCCTCCATTTTAAGTAGCCAGAAATCTCCCAGAAAATACGTAACACTACTCAGAAACAAGGGTCGTTTTTGCTATAGCCTTTAGCAATCTTTGGACGTGACAATGCGCTTTCCTCTTTTCTTACAAACTGGCTAGAAGAAAAGGAAAAGATCAACTTCAGAGATGTAAAATAATATTCATTTAGAACAGCTTACTTCATACTTCTCTGAAGCTTGAAAAAATGAAGAATAAAAATTGAAAATATTTCCCAAAACAGCCATGAATGCTGACTTCAAGCCTTTGCTTTCTTTAGAGGAAGCTAATTCAGTGTAAACAGGGAAAATAGTACTAGCCAGGTGCGTCAGTATTGTACCTTTCCAGTATATGACTTCACTATTTAACATAAACTAAGTGGAAATAATTTTATGATGGACAATGTCTGTAATTTTGAAAGTCATACAATATTCTCATTCCAGGGGGAAATATAAACCTTGGAAAATTCAAAACCAAATTACCTTTTTAAAAAATCATGCATCAAAAGCTCTCTCAACTCCTCCAGCATACATTTATCAACATTTACGTTGTTAAAGGACTTCAGTATTTGCAAAGCAGACTGAATTTATTTTAATGACACAGTGGCATTTCTTCATACCCAGCTCCTGTTCATCAAGTCACTTTGACAAGAAGTTCAAGCTTACTTGATCCCCAAATACTGCACATAGTTTTTATCTCCACAGTGAATTCTACTGGAATTACTTAAAACTGTCAGCAATTAACTTTTTTTTTCTCTCCATAGAAATCTCCTTTTCTTAAATTCAAAACATTCTTGTGCAAGTCTGGAAAAATAAGATCTACTGAGAACAGGATTCCTAGATTTGGAAATTGAAAATATAAGCTTTAATCTCTTTGTTGTTGTAGATTCCTTTTGATTTGTTTCTAAATTTCAATGCAGTGGTCCTTGCCTGTTCTAATCTGTCCATTTTATGGTACTTCAGAGGGGCACAAAGCAATTAGCACACAAAAGCTGTTCGAGGTGGAACCACAACTGGTTTGCGATTGTAGCTGCGGGCAGAACAACTGGGTTGCGCGTTACCTTCCCTTTCTCTGCATCTTTATTTCTGTTTATTTCCAGGCTTTCTGACACCATTTGTATCTACCCCTATATTTTTTTTGCCTGAACACCAGCTGCTCTCTCCCATGACTTCCATCCCACTGAATCTTTTGAAGGCCCACCAATATATAAACTAAAAATAAATAAAACCTTCATTAAACAGCAGAAACAAAAAAAACCCTCCCAGTTACTCTGTCCAAAATAGCATGAAATTTAGCTATCATTTTGACAAAAACAAGAGTTGAAAGCTGCTTTTGAAAGGGTATGATTTCTTCATTCCTTTAACCTCCTCTTGCTAATATTCTACAGTTCACTTTTATGCTCAACTTTTATGACTTGTGGAACCCCACAAGAACCTTTAAAAAAATGACAAAACCATAGGGAGACTGAAACTGAATTTCCAAATTTCACTGAAATGTATCAAGCCCTAATCTACTAACACTGAATACTAAAGTCATACTAAAGGAAGCATTTCCAAATAATTCTATCTGAAACAAAGATATATCAAAATATGTATTAAATTCAGAAAGGTAGTGCCAAAGTTGCATTATTTATGTAACAACAACACAACTGGCAGCATCAAGAGCTCCTAGTCATGTGTGTATCAAGCAGCTATCTAGACAGTGTTCATATACTGTAGGTTGGAACCCATATATGAATATAATATATAATAATATATAATATAATATAATAATTCTAAAAATGTATTTTAAAACAGAATTGTTGGGAGTTTTTTTTCTTTTTTTTTTTTTTAATTTTTGCCTAGCTGGTAAACTTTCAGTACTTACTGATAACAACTATATTTTTAGACAGACATTTATGCCTGATTATACAGTAATCCTCTTAATAATTTTGGATTCTGAGATGTCAAAACCTAATCTATGTGCTTTGTTATCTCCTAAAGGAAATCCTCCAAAATTTTTCATAAATATCTGTAAAATAGGATGTGGATATCTATCAAAATATCTCTGAAAGAACATCAAATGTGAGAAGGAAGCAGATGTAGAGAAATAGAACCTTGAAATTAGTGACATAGACTGGGAAGGAAGCTTTTTTGGAAGACAGGGAAAGAGGAAGGAATCTAACAAAAAGGTACTATAGGTTCACACACTGGGGGGAGATGAATGTGTTTAAAAACAAACAAATAATTATATTAAGTCACAAAAAATGTAACCCAGAAGTTAGTGAATGAGAGCATTGTGGTAAGCTACTAACAACAGTAAGAGAAAAAGCTTTCAGAAGGAAGGAACCTTCTCCATGTCTCTCTAACCTTGGAAAGTTTATTTCAATTAGTTTGACACTTTTTGAGGCTAGATGGATAGATATTACATGAGGACTTGACGTGTTATATCCCTAAGTCCTCCAGGTCTACTTAACGGAGAGATAAATCCTTCCCACTATCAGTAGCAGATTTAAAGGCCACAGAAAAAAATCAATCACATCACACACTGCCTCTCTCTTCTCAGGGCACAAGCAGGACAACATGTTAAGAACCTGCTTGCTTCCTTCTATGTTTTTTCCTTCATCAAAATGAATGAATAAATAGTCTTCTTCATCACTGATTTATAAGAACATCTTAACAGAAAAAAAAAGTCAAAAAGCTATATTTATGTAAGTAGTATTTATGCAAATAGTACTTATATTATTTACATATCACGTATTAAAGCTTATTTTCATCACTTACAGAAGTTGCTTACAAAGTCGGTAAAGGTAAAACTCTTTTATGTTAATAGCCCAAGCTGGAGAGACAAACCCCACTAGCCATCCTGCAGGACTCTAAGTAAGTAATCTTAACTCACTTTTCTCCATCATGGCAGGAAAGAGCAGCAATGCCATACCTAGCACAGAATGAGGGGATGCCAGCTATCCAAAGTGCTTAGTGCTTAGTGAAAAAGTAGAGCATGAAGATCTTTAAGAAACACATTGCAACCAGTTCCTGCTTCCTTACTAAACCATAAGGCCACTTCTCTTCTGCCAAAAATATAAACAGATGCATAAAGGAGTTCAAAACATCAGAGATACGCACAGGTAGGTAACTGATCCGAGCAAATTGTGCTGCCATAAAAGGGTATGATGAGAGATCCCTACTCATCCTCTGGTAGGGCAGAGGCAGCAGGATGTTTACTTCAACTGTATTCATGCCCAATAAAAATTTCAAGAAGTCACAGACTGAGGGTGAAGGAGCAGAATCTTGATTAAATAGTGGCGTAAGGTGAAACAATATATTGTTTTAAAGAGTTGTACACTAGAAAGCATCACAAAACAGTCTACGTTTGTAGCAACACATGTAATCGCTGTCCAATCAACAAGTATTCTTGCTTCATATTAATGACAGGTAACAAAGTTATCAACAAGAGAAAACCTACAGGAAAGTGTGTGTGTGTATATATGCGTATGTGTGTGTATAAAATGCTCTATGCACACATATTTTGTCTCATTTTTGTTGTGGCTGGTTTTGATTTGTGTGTTCATTTGTTCTGTTGTTTGCTAGTCTCCCCCCCCCTTTTTCTTTTTTTTTTTTTTTNTTTTTTTTTTTTTTTTTTTACCTTCTACTGCTCTCTTGAAGAAAACTTTACAGCTGCCACACGTGACTACCCCATAATGACATCCGGATGCCTCATCTCCGCACACCAAACACACTTTGGAAGGTCTTGAAGATCCAGTTGATACACTTCTCAATGAAGAGCTAGAGGAAAAATAAAAACAAAGCACAAAAGAGTTAGGACTATTTCAAATCACATTTACCATAATGCGAAGTTCAGTTAAGAATTTATAACAGGTATTTTGCTCAGATTACCTAAGAATGAGGAAGCCATAACTCTTTCTGGAAATGCCTGGCTCAACACATGAGTTGCTTTTATTAGTAAATTAGTCTGCTTTACAACATCCATAATCTATCAATGTTGATGTGAGAAGGTGCCCTGAGGGCAGATGATTAAAACTGGAAATAAAGATCAAAACCAAACCACTTTGTCAATGATCATATAACTACAAATTTCCTTTTTCTTTTTGCTTTCTTTGTTTTTCTTTCAAAATTGTTACAGCTGAAGTGGATGCATAACAAAGCTGCTAGACACCTTTGGGGAGCGGCGCGGCGAGGCGGCGCGTGCTCCGGCTGGCATCCTCGTTCAGCGCGACGCTCTGCGTGTTCGTGTGCCAGACTCGTGCAACGAGAAAATGCTCTGAAGCATTTTCATGTTCTACAAGTATATGATATCTTTCTATAGTACCACAGGTGACAGAAAAGAAGGGGCAGAGGTTTGGAAAACACTCTGGTGTTTTACAGGATGATACACCTTGCAAACCCAGCTTTAACTATGTACCACACTGTTGAAACATGGGGTATTTTTGTTGTGGGGTTTTAACCATGACTCCCTGAAGATATCTTTAGGAAATATTTTCCACTGGCAGCTCTGAAAGACAGTGCTCTTCAACAACTCCTCACATCTCATGATGCAGTGAGTCTCCTCCCTCCCTCCTTCCCTGGGGAACTGGAAATGCCACCCTAATAGAATCTGCATGCTCAGAGAAATGTGCCAGATTAAAGGAGCAGAGAGCTTTGAATCTCTCCCACACCTTGGAAAGCTGGGGAGAATCTTTTCTTCAGTAGAAACTCTCCTTGCCTGGCAAACACCACCTCTCGCCTTTCTTCACGTATTACCATTTTGAATGCTGCCAAGCAATTATAAGTGTAACCCTGAAAAATGTGACACAAGTGGTGAAATAATTTGATAGTTCAAACTGCAGGTCACAGAAGATTTGTCAGTCAGTCATTGGAAAACAAAGTTCACAGGTAGTCTTAATTCAAACATAAGATAACCAGCTTGCTCAGGAAATTTCAAGTATGCACACACTGCCGTTTCCCATTTTATGTTTCCCTTAAAGAGCTATACAGAGGTCAAATGATTTACCCAGAGGCACAGAGCGAATGTCACTCCAGATCAAGGACCACAAGTTTCCTGGCTTGCAGCTTTACTGCAACATCCAAAGTAAATGGCTGCGCCTTTTAAAGGATGGTGCTCACATGCTAATCAAATGTTTCAAACAATACTTCCCGCCTGCTCTCCACTCTGCTACGTTTACTAGCTTTATTCCTTATGCTATATACTTTCATTACATAACATAATGCTACTTGATAATTGCTAGGTGCTTGCATTAGCTCGTCTATTAGAGGTGCACAGGAAAGCCTCACCAAAAAAGTGTTAAAGATGTTTTATTTGCCCAAGTCCCAGTTATATCTGGGCACACTGCATTAATACCCACCTAAGGCACGGTAGACACTTCGAGATTTCTCAGAACTACTTAATCGGTGTTGTATTTTAGCTTTACATTTTGGTTTGCTTAAGCGATGAATGGGACATGGATAAAAAAAAAAACACCTTTTCCCCATCCACCACTGTTCTTACAGTGAAAAAGAGCGAAAAAAGCTTCTCACTAAACAAAATTCTTGAAAAGTGCCTGCTTTCCAGAGAAAAGGCCAATAGTCTGGGAAGGCAACTCCTCCAAAATGATTTTTTTTAAATACTTTTTCATGTCTTTTGACTGAAAAATTAAACATTTCCATTCTGACATTCCACTGTAATACCTTGAGGCACCTGTAATTTTGATGCTGCATGTTCCCATTTCTTCCTAAAACCAGCAAAAATTTTCCTCCTATGTAACAACTATAATGCATCATCTTTCTACCTTGAAAAGTCTTTTTTTTTTCATTTTTATACCTAAAAAAGGTAATTCAGTGAAAGAGCTCTTCCTATGGAGAAATGGAAGGTTCTAGCATATCACGGTAGCATTTTAGAATAAATATACACACACGTACTTATATGTGTTTGCATATATATGTTCATATATATATTATTTTTCATTGAAAATATATAATCATGTAATATTTGCAAAAGATGGGGAAGCATTTATTTATTTATTTTTAATATAAGTTAGCCCTTAAAAAAATAGAATTATTGGGTTAAAAATCAGTGAAACCAAACTGAGATAACAGCTGATCTATGGCTGTCATTAATTGCCTACCCAGGACGTTACCTACAGCATATGCAGTACAGAACTTATCTAGATGAAGGGCTTGAACACAGCTGAAAGATACATTGAAAACCTGAATATAAAGCATATATTCAGCTATTCAGCAATAGCAGTTGGACGCTTCACGTTCTGAAATAAAATGCATTTTGCTTCTATACGTCCTTTTAATCATTTCAAAAGAAGAATAGGTTACAATACAGATGAAGTATTTTTATTATGAAAAGGAAAATCCAACACAGAGAAATTCCTACTTTATTGCAAAGAAAGCTTTGAAACTAGTTGTTAGTACTTAAATCTCCTTCAACTTTTGCCAGCTTAAGCTCTGCATCCTACTGAAAGCACCCCGCTTGTTGATTTTTTAAAATTTCTTATGTTCTCTTTCCTCCAAGTCACATGGAAATATTCTCGAACTTAAAATGAGGTTATATTACTACATACAGGAGGAAAAACTGCGTTTGTGCATTCACGAAAATAATAAAATACCGAGCTTTAAAATTATGCTCAAATAATATTGCTAAATGTCAAATTTAGTCATTCTCTCCGTGGAAGCTTTGCTTTTCTCGGTAAGGGATGCACATATTGTTACGCCTTTTCCTCCTAAATCCTCCTTTTGCATCAAGATCTGATTGCTGAAGATACTATCCCCCTGCCCTGAACTCAAGCCTTTTTGACACACACACACACACACACACATTTATTCATGTCTTTCATTAAATCAATTATTATTAATAATTATTACATTAATTATAATTAATTAATAATTATTACTTAATTATTCAGTATAGCTCTATATTCTATTTATAGAGAAAAACACTCCACTAAAAAAGTCCCAGCTTGAAAATGCTTTTCATGCATACCCTATCCTACTGAAATACTTTCCTTTTAATTAATTTTCCTTTGAAAAATCCCACATATTCCAAGTATGCAATCTTACAGTAAATTGGAACCTGGAAAAAGCCACAAGCAGGTAACAATAGATAAAAAATAGACACTGAATTCAATAGATTATAACAAGCATATACCTAAATTTAATCTTGGTTCTTTGTGGTTTAGTTTGACTCGCAGCATCAAGGTGAAAAGTTTTGTTACATAATAGATCATTCTCTAATGTAAAAGTTGCTCCAAGTAAGAACTGCTACTAAAATCAAAGATTGAGAACTTTATAATGATTCCCTGGACCGCAATAATGCTATTGACAAATACGTATTTAAAAGGCATCTACAGAGTAGAGCAGGTCTGAGTCTTTTAATCTTCATAGCAAGTGAAAACAGCTATTATCAGTCATTAACATAGACTTGGCATGTATAAATATTGCTCGGACACTTCACAGTTTTAAACCAGCAAATTGTACCACTTAAAATATAGGGACCAATGTTTGTGCAGAGCTGCCTAGCTCTTAGCTCAAAGCCCATTCATCAGGAGTACTAGATAATTTTTTTTCTTGTCAAAACCTACTGACCACATAGCTGAGAGCTGGAAAATGCCACAATAGTTTGCTGTCTGAAAATTCCTCTTGGTGTTCGGTAATAAAGTAGTTGCAATGTCAGAACTGGGGCATCAAGATAGAGCTTTATTCTTTTGCATGTGCCATTCTATTGTGTTGTATGTGAGGCAAGACATACACTTATCACAATCACAAGAAATTCCAAACCCCCAAATCAAAATAATTAGCAAATGTTTTAATAAATAATTAACCCAGTATTAGATAACATTCAAGTAAAAATGATTTTTTTTTAAATTCTAATGCTGTTCCGAAACCATTAGACAATGGACTACTACTGATCCAAAAAAAAAAAAAAATCTTTTTACCAGTAATCTACCCTTATTATAAACTTCCAACTGAAAATACGGCAAAAAAGATATGGTGCCATAGCTCATCTGCTAGCTACCATCACTGCTTTTAGATATCAGTGGTTCCTATAGCCTGATTAGAGTTTATTACAGTTATACCTCTGTCATTGTAGTTCCAACCTAAAAAATATTGCAAGCCTCAAGAACAAGAAATGCAACAGAATGTACACGGTTTATCACAACAACTTTACAGCCAAGGGCACAATTTAATGATGCCGAATGGATATTCTAAATTATCTGTAAAATAGCTGCTTCGATGGCTCCACCAGTATTTGTCATGTCATGTTGTAGGATATGTGATTAGGAATACTTGCGATTTATTATCTTCAACAGTGCAAACGCTGGCAGTTAATTACTGACCTTGACTAGCCATTGCCATCAAGCTCATTTGCGTCTTTGCAAGTTATGTTTAGCAATAGCTGTATGGAGAATTAATTAGAAATAATAGATTTTGTAAAGAGTCAATAAAACCATAGATAAGCCAGCATTTTAAAAGCTGATTATACACATTATTATCCTTTTGAAACCAGATGTCATACAGAAGGAAAGTTGGAAGAAACCTTTCCTCTCTGATGGTAAAACAAAGTATTCCAAAGATGCCCAAGCCACCATATGAGCCCCAAACCCATTTGTCCCAAAGCAGCATCCTTTTCCCCTTCCAATCCTTGCCCTGAGGCTTTGGTGGTTCCCAGAGCTACCCGGGGTTGCACCCATAGGTGCTTCCTTGGGCCCTCTGCACTCCTAGGCCCCGAGCTTGCTGCCTGCTCAGGCCATAGCACCAGCAGCTCCACTTCATGTTCCTCCCACTGTTTTTGTGCAAGGCCACGCAGATGACAGAATTTCAGTGCCCAGGACAACTCTGGCAGTCATTTAGGAAATGTTACACAGGTCAAAATACGCTGCCCAACAGATTATTTGACCATTGCATGGAAATCTCTGTCACATTCTCTATCAGTGGCATTTACCACTTCCTAATACCAGTTTTGCCTTCTGTAACCTGATTTTCTTAAAAAGTTTCACTGTGGGAATATACCCTGGTTCTCTTCTACTACTCACGTAAAGCAGATTAGCAGACTGGAAAATGGTATTTCTTAAATGTCAGCCTGTATAACCCAATCTTCTTGTCAGCAGACCAAGAAAGCAAAGAGAAGTAAAACCAGAGATGAAATGATCAGACTTTAGGAAGAGAAGGCAGTCACGCTGGACTTGTATGAATGCGGAGCTGCAGGAGTATGCCCAGAGCACAAGCGAAGCCCTGGGCCGTGCAGCACCCCGACTCCGTGCGCTCCCAAGCAATGCATGGGCCAGGCTGTTTGCCCGGCTGCACATCCCGCTCCCGCCTCTCCCTGGGCCTCGCCTGGGGCTCTCCCGCCCTGCTGAGGATGCTGACATTGCAGAAATGGCTACTTTTCCACAGGACCCCCCCACACACAAAAAAAAATAAAACAACAATAAAAATAAAGATTAAAAAAGAAGAAAAGCTAAGAAGATTTTTAGGCACAGAAGTCACCTTGAGCAGGATCTGGATGTTTCAGGGAAGTGAAATGTGTATCTCAATGACGTTAGCCGCCATGGGCAGGTACCGCTTGATGCAGTGCACACTTAACTCCGGCATCGGGAGCACTGCGTCAGCCCAGGAGCAGTAGGATTGGTCAGCGAAAGACTGAATTCTTTGAATGATAATAAAGATAACTAAAGTGTCTGCTGAAAGTGCATTTTTCCATTCAGGAAATATTCAGGAAATTCAACTAAGGAAGAAGAACCTCCCAGAAACTGGCATCTTCTTGCCCTACAAAGCAATTATTTCAGAAGCCCCTCAAACTTCTGAGCCTTAAGGCTCTTAACTGGCTGCCTCTTGTGTTTGTTTTAACTATTGCTGAAGAACTCCTGCTGGATGTAATTTAAAAATGGATCAGCATCTCCTCAAAATTAACTTATTTTACCATTTATAACTTGGAAGGTCTGTATTTTACTAAAAAATAAAACACAGTTTTTATACTACATTTAATTTAGCAGATAGACTTTCCTTTTTAAATCACAGATTCTTTTGCAAGACAGAATTTCCCGTTGTTTCAACCTCAGACACTGCAACTCTATTACAAAATATAGCTTACAAAATGAATCTAGTGTTTATACTTTTTTCCTTTATAAAAATACTTACTAAGGTGAAATACAGAAGCCAGGGGAAAGCATAGTCAGTTAAGAGGGAACAGACTATGAAATGATACCATTTCTTTCCTCAGCAATGCCAGCTGCCACATTTAATTACTTTATATAGTGATGCCTATAGGTCATATATCCGACTTTCATACCTGGATCTTAAGCATGGTAATAAATGATCCCTAATGAACACCTGTAACAAAAAAGCTCTGCCCTTTCTCCCAACCCCCTCAAGCCTACAAAGATTCCTTAGCAATTTAAAAAAACATATTTAAATTGCAGTATTTAATAGACTGAAACTGATGGCTGATATCACCAGCGAACAGGCTCCTGTATTTAGATGAACTTTAAGGTACAGGTTGATTTTGCAGAACAAAGCTAGTGTAATTTCTATTCACCTTAGTGGATGTGGGCAGGAGCCAGCACATTACTCAACATGACTCTAAGCCTTGACTTTTCCTTCACCCTCCTCTACTGAAATATTTTGGTAGTAATTACAGTTTGCTATCCAAATTTTGCCTTAAAATAATGTGTTGGCTACAGAAAGGTGTAAATAAATGTGTTTTCTGGCAGACTGAAGCTGAGCAGTACTTATCTCCTAGGGAAATAAATCAACTTTCCACCTGCTGATCTGGTGATCAGAGACAGTCTGAAGCATAATGTGCTCCAACAATCCCCCTGAAATGCACTTTTCCTCTAACTATTGTCACAGTGTAACAAGATCCAAATCCCTAGGGAAATAAAATTTACTTGTTCTGCCATTTTTTAATACGTAAATATAGTTATCTGTTCTAGTGGAATGGTTAACCTAGAAAGGGAGTTTACTATTATGAGCAAAACTCTAACTTGGGAAGTCACAGAACAACAAGTGGCCTAAGATGACAACTGTTTTGGTTTTTAATATTTGGTCTCCTTATAGAATTTAGTGCAATTTAAATGCATGCAATGTTGGTATTTGTTCTGTTCACTATAAATTACAAAGTATTGTAAAGCAAGATAAGGCAAGAACAGTTTATCTGGAATAGGATCTTGTTAATTACTGAAAGTGTGGGGAACTCAGTTAACTCTCTTTTTTTCCCCCCTGTACCCACTCTCACACACTCAGACTAATGGAAAAAAAACTAATGGAAAAAGTAACACGGGTTTGGAAATCCCATTTTTCATAGCACCATCTCACCATTTCACCACTGAAAAAATATTTTAACTCATTACGCACTCTGTTCACTAAGAGGATTGTAGTGTTTAAATGGTGATGCTCTGCTGCTTTCTTGGGCAGCAATATTTTAAAACTCCATAAAATATCATGATTCGAGTGAGCTTCACCTGCTGATGCTGGACCTGATGGGAAATCATTACCAAAGGGAATTACAGACAGGACAAGACAGCATGACTTTTTGCTCCACTGTTGTGGGCTTCTACAAGGCCAAGAAAAACTCAATACAGCAAGAACAAAGAAAAATAGTCTAAGAAATCAAAGACAGAAATGCTACCTGGAGTAAGAACATTCCTTTAAAAAACAAACAAAAACAAGCCTTCTGCTTTTCAAAAACAAAGTTTACTACTTTTTCATGTTCCTCTTTGAGCCTAAGCAGACAGTCCCTACAAATATGGCACTTTTTTTCTTTTGCTAAAAATCCTTACAACATGAAACCTTCATCCAGCAACCTGCAGTGACATTAAAAGGCCTGAGTATTGATCCCTTTCAACCCAGAGGAACGTCGTTCTGTCGCCAAGATATCTGTGGCATGTCTGCCAAGGCTCCTCTGCATAAGGCCTAAAAGATTAGCTATATGAAAAAATATTAGTTTAAAACAGACATAGCTTTATCTAATTGCACTTAATCACTTATTACAACCTCTGTGATTGCTGAGAGCATGACATGCTTTCAGACAATGCCACCACACCAGGAATATAAGAACTTTACTAGAGATCTGTATTCAAATACAAGAAAAATCTTAAATACTTTGCAATAGCAAAAAGTAAACTGAACTGCCATCCCAGTCTAAGGGGGATTAAAACACCACAATAGAAAAACCTCCCAAGCAACCATGAAACCATAGGGAAAAAATGCACCAAAGCACAAAAAAGGTTACCATGGGAACAAAGGCTATTTTCCAACTTGTCAAATAAAAGCCCCAGTATGGCAAACCTTTACTCATAAAAGCAATCCCACAGGCTTCTAAAAGACAACACGTATAATTATTGCTTGAACTGAAAGAATCCAAATTTTGGGGGGGAGAAGGGTATTTTTCCCTTCCAAGTCCCTTTTGCCCTCACAACCAACAAGGCAGCAAGTAGTACGTATACTGAAGGCATATTAGCACAGTAGTACCACTTTATGCTATGCTGTAATTCCACATAGGAACCACAAGTAGAGGCAGAAAAGCCCACACAACAGCTTAAACCTCCCAAGTAAGGCCTAGGGAAATGGAGACGCAACAGACCCCTTGCAGCATCGCTTGTCAAGAGGCAGTGAGGCAGCACGGAGCGAAACCTGGTCCACGGCCACGAGAAGTTTTTAATCCCAGCAAGTTTTACTCCTTGTAATGTGCAGGGAGTTTTACATATATTGGTAAAAGGAAGGTTGGGAAAGAAATAACCTTCCTATGATGATTTTAATCAAGAGGCAATAATCCTTAGCAAGGCCAGAGACAGTGCTTGCTGTTTTACCAGAAAATCTCCAGTTCAGCATTTGTTCCAGAAAATACAGTCAAAGCAGAACTCCAATTTTGCCACCATCTCTGATTAACAGGTGTTTTAAAAGGCAAACAGTCACACTATTTTGAAATATCATCTGAGACTTCTTAAAACACTACTTGAAATAATGAAAGCTTCATTTTAACTAACATTTTGCCACTTTAAGAGATTCAAGCTATTCATGATTTTTTAATTCATATAATTATTACTTCATACAAAAACCCAGAAGCTGCTTTTGCAGCTCTGCACTGGGAAACCACACTAGCAAAATGTTAGTTTGTTAGATTTGTCTTTCCTACCTTCCTTGTTCCACAAAATCAAAAAAACATCTTTCTTGTGGGCAGTCAGGGTCAAACGAAGGCAACACTTTCTAGAGCTTTTCCCACTTCTGTCTCCTTTATTATTCACCCCTTGTCCCTCCTCTGGGCCTTTGCTTCCTGTTGCCAGTGTAATAAGGCAACGGGAGTGATTGCCAAGGACCATGGCAAGTCACGGTGAGCAGAAGATGCTGCTTTGCCAAAGCAAGACAGGGCAATCAGACTCAGGGCTCCCACCTGTCAGCTCCTAGGAGAAAGAGGAAGAGCACTGAAGGAAACATTAGACTGGACCAAAAGCGGCAACATCTCCGCACTTCTCACCACACTGCTGCCCACTACACATGGAAACCAAGGCAAATGGAAAGAATCTTTATTTAAGAAGCACCTCTTTCAAACCACACACATTCCAAGCTCCTTTCCCAATTTCTTCCAGCCCTAGTTCCTCTTCAACCTTCAAACCTGCCTACACATTTTGAGTATTCCCCATTCTCATAATGCCTACTCTAGATCCAGATCCACAATCCACATCATTTGTTGGCCTTCTATAGTCTTTCACAAGAGTCACACTAGCTAGAATATCTGGTGTTAATCACTTCTTATTCACTGCCATTCCAACATCTGCTCTCTTCAAAGAACACACAGAAATCTCAGTTTTATTTTTGTTCTTTAGGTGTCACTGAGTAGATTATACCCTGTCATGAAAAAGTCTGGAAACTTCTGATATTTCTCTGTAAGACCCCCAGTGGTGGTATCCATCTTAAATGGAGTATTCAGTTTTCTATAAATCAGATTTATTTCAAGTTTTGAATTAAACAAGAGCATCATCATCATCTGTCATCTCCAAACAGGCAGAAACAAGTACTCAGGCTGCTCAAAGTGACCTAAAATGTGGCTTATTTTCAGTAGGTGGTCAAGCTTATCCTAGTGCCACCATTTCTAACTTTCCCGGGCAATCACATCCCCAATGGGCTTTCACTGTGCATATTTGCAAACATCATCCAGCTTAGAACCCACCCGGGAAACTGTCTCTCTGTCTCACTCTTTGGATGATTGCAAACAGTTTGTAATTAAGTTTCATCCAATACCTTTAGCAAGTTCATTGCCATCATTTCTTCAAATGCTCAATCTGGTAGGGAGGTGTTACTTTAAGGCTGAGAATTAACAGTCAATGCTTTGTATAAACTTCTATTTCCAAGTGCATGAGTCCACATATTGTCTAGTCCACAGACATAACCCATCCATTACGTTTTTTTCACAATCAGATTATGAAGTTCCTCTGTTAAGCTGTCTCTACAGGCCAAATTTCCTTATAGGATTCTCTCATGTTTTCAGATTGTGCATTCTCTGACCAGGGTGAGGTAAGAAAAGCCTTCTCGCTTTCTCTTCATGGCAAAGAAATAGCTATGCACCCCTGCTACTTCCGTTCCTATCTATCCTGCACAGCTGTAGCTATTATATGAATAACTCTTGGTCTAAAGTTATTAGTGGATGATAAAGGCCTCTGTGGTACCTTCTCAATGAACAAACTGATAGTATTCAAGTATTCAAGTATTCCCTGATTCTATTCTTATTCATATGACCCATGCATTTCTTCATGTGCCAAACTTCTTGAAACAGTTCCTGCCACATCTCACATCTGCTTGTAGAAACTGCGTGATTAGCAAAGAACACGGCAAGCAGCAACACCACCACAGAGGGGCATATACTATACACGGTGACAATGTGCAAAGGTCCTTTATACAAAGGTAAAGCTCTGTCCTGCCTGGTCGTGGTTGCATTGTTGACTGTTACATCACTTTGTATTCTTCAAGTCCTTCTGAACCCCTTTACAAAATTAATTATAATTACAAAACAGGAAACCTCTGTTCCCATTACATAAGAAGTTTATTGATAGTCAGCACAAGTAGCAAATAAAATCAATAGCGTGTGCACTTTCAGAATATTCCAAAACCTCCTTTCTATGTTCTCACAGCAAGTGTAGTCACTGGCATGCAAGATGGTCACAATATATTAAATTACAAGATTTTAATTTTTAAATCAATTAAAACATCCTTCCATTATATGTCAGAGTGACAAGCACTAGCCTGCCGAGTGGCATGGAAAATTTTGGCCAAAGAGCATATGAGGGCTGAAATCACTGACTTACACCTAGAGCAAAGACTTTTGGTAATTCTCCCATAGCAATCACAATTGCTGACAAAGTTCAGATTTGTCTTGACAGGATTGTCAAGGCAAACTAGAAATGTTCACAACTGCAAGTCAAAGAATTCATTTTTATACAGCTGAAATTCACTCTACTACTCACATATTAATGCTGCACACTGCTCTACCTACCACTCTCTCCAGCTGAAGACATATACATAGCAAAGGCAAAAGGAAAATGAGAACATTAAACAAAACATAGTTTAAGAGCACACCTTTCTTGATCTAACATAACCACTGTTTCCTCTCCTTGGCCTCCCTTGCAATATATAGTTTGTATTTAACTTCAGTGGGAAAAGGGGCTGGTATAGCAATTAAAAATATCACCATCTCTTTCTCGCCATGAAAATGTTTAGCTGTTTATGCAGCAGTATGCAACTTCAGAGCAAAACTGACAGTCGAGCATGCATAATTATGTCTTTATGCATAAATTTAGCAAATTTACATGAACTAATCAAGGTGTACATAGCTAGGAACCATTATTATTGTCTAAGCCATCAAAACGAGACCTAATTTTTGTGGCCTCTGTATAGGGTGAAGACTTTCAGTCTTCTACAGCCAGGATTGTGAGATTTACACTCATTTTTTAAATCGGAATATTGCATTGATGTAACAAGCCTCACCTAGGGTGCAATCAAAACCAAACAGAAAGAACCTCAAACCAGGCATTCTTTGCTACACTGAGCAATTTATGCTATTATCAAAGAATGTGACTTTTTTTTTCCTGCAACTGTTGAAATTATTTCTGCTATAAACAGGTGTACAATATGCAGTATAAGCACTTGGGGAAGCATGAGAGAAATTCAGCAAAGGGTAAGTTCTGAGAGCCTGAAAGTGAAAAGTTTGCAGCAGTCTAAGTTAACTTTGAATAAACTGCTCCAGAATAAATAGTGCTCCCCACTTGCATCCCTCTGCAGCTTTCAGATCATCTCAGTCCATGGAATTTCTGGTGTGGGAGCCATAGTTCTGGTGCACTCTGACATGTGGTCACAAAACATAAGAAGCTTAAAATTTTTCCTTACTTGCATTTCTGCTCTCCTTATACCCATATACAAAACATAACATATACTAAACTCCAAAATGTTTTTAGTACATTTGAAAAAAGTTGGTTGTCATCCTTAGAGCTCATCAGAGAGTAGCAGGACTAATGAAGCTCCATTTCCTATGTCTTCCTTCTTTGTGCTTGGAATCTATAACGTTCCACAGGAGAAAAATTCAAACTATCACCTTTCCTTTGGTGGGGGCACTAATTGGGTGTCTCTCTTTCATCAGGTCATTTATTTTAGTGACACTGGGAAGAGATAACAGCTGAAATTGAAACAGGTAATAGCTACCCGCTGTAAAATTTAGCTGAAGTTGGCTGATATTCAAAACTTACTAGGTGGGGAACACGTAGACAGCACGGTTACATAAACTTAATTTCCTTAGGAAGACAAGCTCCACCTAGGTTTCCATTGGACTTGCTATTGTAACCAACAACTCAACAAGGAAAAATGTCGAAAACCCTAGCTTCACCCTCACACAGACTTGCCCACTTAATAAGCATATTTACTTAATTAAAGCACACAAGTCCCTTAGAAGATCCTGCCCGAGCCATCTGCACACAAAAAGTAGTCCTCTGGGCTTCTCTCGCCAGCCCCTCCAGCTCTCGTGCCTCTGCCCAGCAGGGCAGCTCGTGCAGGCGCGAGGCGGCGTGAGCCGCGCGGCCTGCACTTCCTGCTGGTGAACTGAGGGCACCTTCGGAGAACGGGGGGAATTTCCACTCTGTGACAAAAGCGGGTATCTGATCTAGTTAATGCACAACTAGTTTATCATTAGTGAAAACAACAATGGCAAAACTCGTTAACGGCTCTAAGATCCAAATGGTCTGAGTTAAACTGCTGTATTTCCCGCGCATCCCTTAATACCACCCATAGGTGGAATCCTACTACTCTGTTTAAAGCAAGTAGAAGACTTGGGACCAAACAGATCAGATACCATGGTGCTTGACTGTATCTCACAGGACTTTTTTTTGCTTTTTTTTTTTAAATTCAGATGACTGAAGTAGAGTATTTATTTCTTCTAAAAATGTCTTTGACAAGACAGTAGGTCTGTCATTTTGCATATTAAAAGCAGAGCTAACAATTACATCCATGCGTCTCTGAAGTTCTTTTGCATAACTCAGGGAAAAAAGAGTTTCCATTATGATGATGATACCTATATTTTTATTCAGTGCATGAACAGTTAGCTATTTTGATTTAAACTGACAAGAAAAAAAAAAGTCTCGTAGCACTTAACAGCTGCAGACATCTCATTTCACTGGCTTTTGTTTTGCTCATTTTCCCGCATATTTCTAGCTTTCTGTATAAACACAGAAGTCTAGCAACCGACTCTTCAAAAGCTTCCCCACAGTGGAAGTTGTATCTGGGTAGAGTCATCCTCATTTATTTGGTTTTGGGCTCCAAATACGGATTTTTCTTGAATATCTCCTTGCAGTATTTCCTGGCTTTGCCTCTGCCATTCTGTTTTTCATCGGGTCATAGAAAGGGGCTTTGGGTCATGTGCTGTCCATCCTTCTCTTTGAAAATCTGCACGGGGGCTCTGACAAGTATGGAAAGGGTGTTTGAGAGCACACCTCTCAGAGACTGCCCAATAACGGCTGGTTAATGCCTGGAAGGAACAAGGCTGTGAGGCCAATTTCATAGTCATGTGGAAGAATGCTAATAAAAGTAAATGTGCACCAAGCATTTGTTTGAAGTTCAGCACTTCTTTTGTTCCAGAAAGAGTGCTTCAATCTCGCAAAGGCTGCTCTGCCTTTTGTTACCTTCTTTCATGGCTCTGTTGTCAAGTCTGTCACTCAGAACCTGCTGCACAAGTAGCAAAATTTCTCTGCCAGCGTTGCCTTGCACTGCCCAGGTTCACGCTCTCAAGCAGAGGCTGAAGCAGCACCACCAGCACTGGGGTTTCCCTGCACCAGGGTTGAGGCCGAGTTACTTGGTAAAACATTTGAGAGAGTCGGTACCTCACTCCCAAGCGTTCGGAAACCCACACGCAGCCACTGGCAGGGAGCAGCTTGCTGCCTGGGTCACCTTGGATTTGCCATGGAATTGCTGGGAGGTGACCAGGCCGCCGCGACACAGCGCTGCTCCTCTGCAAATACGCCGCCCTTACCTAAAGGGCGCGAGCAGACGAGGGTGCGGACGAAGCCCGGCTTTGAGCCCTCCTGACAGCAAAGGGCTCCCACATCCTGCCTCCATGGAAAATGCTTGCCAGATTTGCCAATTCTTGAGATTGTCCAAATAGCCAAATTTGACTGAAGTCTGAAAAAATCCTTGAGATTAACGGTATTAGAAATTTTGGTTTGGTTGACAAAGATGGGTTTTATTTTGTTCTCTGACCTTTTCTGAAATTTTATTCAATGGAAACTTGTACCAGCTCTTCATCAAAGACGCTAAATCTCCAAAGGATCCGCTCAGCAACGAATCAACTGGTCTGCCGACTCTTATTCCAGCAAAGATGGAAGTCTTTTTTCACTTAATAGGTGACAAATGACACGAGTGTCTAAAGTGGAGTAGCTGCGGCAGGAGCTCTAATCTGTCTTATTGCACAGTTGCATGTCTGCATGCTTGAGCTTCTGAGGAAGCATCTCTGGTCCTTGAAGACTGCAAATCCTCGTGCCCCACCAAGGCCGTGCTGCGGCAGGAGCGCTACCCGTGCGTGCTGCCTCCTCGGCCCCGCAGCAGGACCCAGTGGAGTTGGCGCTATCCCGCTGCCCTGGCGTGGGCAGCTGTACAACTTCATGCTTTCTCAGAGATGCCAGGGGAATATTTCAGTGACCTGTTGCACTGTTTATGCCACTGCTCCAGGATTGCTTTGCATTAGCTCAGCGTTTGGCCATCCCAACTAGGACCAAATGCAGGGACCCCTACATTTAAAGCGGCTGACTAGTTTCAAGCAGTCACAGAAACACTTGGCCTTTTCCCAACTTAAAGCTTGCATAACTTCTCATGTCTCTTCGGCCACTATAATCACAGTCCAAACCAATGACACCCCCCAGCACATTTTTGCAGGAACCACTCATGCAGCCACAGCAAACTCATGGTGGCCACAGCCAAAGAAGAGCCGATCGATACGCTTTTACACGGCAGCCACAAACGCAAGCCCCAGGGGCTGCTGCGGCCACTCCGAGAGCTCCTGAAAACACTGGTCTCGACTGGCAGCAGCAGATTTAACATCTAAATAAAAATATGGGAAAAGAATAGACCAAAAGAGGCTTTGATAAATACCACTGGTACTAGTCATAGGCCTCAAAACTAAATAACGCAACTAACAGGGCGTCTTAAGGCTTGAATTTACTATGGTTGCCTTTAAATAAAAAGAGTTTATGAATGAATATTGATAAATTGCTGATCGTGATGTGCCATAATTATTCTTAGAGCATGAGGTCACAATCCTAAATTACAAAACTGCTGAAATAATATTTTTAAAGTTTCATCTTTCCCTTATGCATAAAAATCTCTGCTAAGCCTGCAAAATCTTGACCTCAAATTTAAGGACATTATGCTAGTTTAATAAATTATATAGAAGCCTTGACTTGTGATCAAGAAAATATTAAGTCTTCGGTTATTACATTTTACATTATTTCTTTCCTCATTGGACCTGAAGGGCTAGCATTAAAAATACAGTAGCTCAATTCATTCACATATTATTAACGAAACATTACATCCATATTTAAATTCCAGTGCTGTGAAAGGATGGCCGAGATAAACTATGCACACTGAAAAGCTGAAATCAGCTGATGTAAAATATTGAACCTTTAACACAGAAGCTAGGACTTCAACATTTTAACCTAAGTCCAAATTTCTTTTAGGGGGTATCGTATCTTACAAAAATAAAAATGGTGCTTGTGATTCTCCTTCCTTAAGCAAACATGCTTCAGCTTTAAAATCCAGAAGCAGCACATCCCAAAGTTTGTTGGTAATCCCAAATCCTCTTCCAAATTTGATACACTGCTGCTCTTCCTGACAAAGCTGACATGTTTCTGGGAACCACTGGGAAGTTATCACGAAGACTATTACTCAAGTTCACAAATCTCCTACTTCTCCACTTAACTATTTATGAACTGCTCCACTGCTCTAGAAAAAGTGCATTGCTATCAGAAAAGGTCATTAGAAACCACCCCGTTAAGGTATTTTTAAATATAACAGTGCAAGTTCAGTAGATATATGTAACATTACTTTTTAAGAGGAAAAGGCATTTTACTCTGAAGCTAAGTGGTTTAATTTTTAATGAAGAAAGTATTTAAGATTGTATTATAGGAAACAATGTCTCTTTTACAGAGACATACTTAACAGGGTCGGGAGGGGGGGAATCTTTCCTGACCTACACTATTTAACCAGTTAGCTGCTAAACCCCTGAGACAAAGCTGCTCTGATTATTACTGACAGTAGAGAAGGATGGTATACCTTGTTTCTGCAGCATTGTAGTTCTCAAGTGCAAAATAAATAAATAAATATATATACACACATCTATGAGGTAAGTACTTTTGCTTGACACTGTGCCCTTCATTCTCAGTTCTCCTACAGTTCCGTATTGAAAGTTCCTGAGAAGTCATCTCATTTGATCCCCTGCCAGGCAGTGATATTTTGGACAAAATGCAAAAAATATTCCATAACCTAATTATTAGATTGATGAGTGACACTAAAGTGTCATCAAATTGTTATTGAACTTTAGCTTCTAAATTATGGTCTATCCATTATTTTCAAATGCATATAGCTACATTAGTAGCACAAAATCAGCTTGTTGCTTAAAATACTACTGCATCCCACACATTTTTTCCTGGAAGGTAACATAGCAGAGCTCACCTGAAACACTGCCCGCCTGGCGCACTCACCTGTCTCCAGCCCCTGCTTCAACTTGCAGTACTCACTCCCCTGGCAAGTTCATAGGAACAACAGTTTGCTACAGTAGTTCACGGGACATTATAATTCCCAACTTCCCAAAGTTACTCCCTCCAACCCTATGGAGGGACCATGCAATTCACTTCAGAACTGCCTCAGATCAGATGCAGAAACACAATTCTGAGCTACTCTAAGGCGCTGCTGTAGTTCACTCCCAGCCTGCAAAGTAGAATTAACTGAAGAGAGAACAACTGAGATGCTTGAAGATTAATCCCACCCACAATCCACTAAATGTATTTTTAATTTGCTGTAAGAAGGATACATGAAATACAGAAATAATGGTAATACAGAACAAGTCATACAGATGCTCAAAAAACGAGTAAGACAGAACTAGTCTTGAGATATGTGATAAATTCTTTAACATACTACCAGATGGTTTATTCTCCCCCTGTATTTTCCAACAATGCTCTAGTATTTTCACCTTTTAGACCAAGGGTATGGGTCTCTCTTCACATTTTATGCCTCACAGAGCCAGAACATCAAAGCTTAGCAATGATCCCCTGAAATTGCTTTGGAGAAAGGAGAGGAGAAAGGAGAGGAGAAAGGAGAGGAGAAAGGAGAGGAGAAAGGAGAAGAGAGAAGAAAGGAATTCAGGAGCACTATTTACTCCTATCTCTTGTTTTTTCACAATGACATGCAGAGGAGGAGAAAAGAGGAGAAAGGAGAGGAGAAAGGAGAAGAGAGAAGAAAGGAATTCAGGAGCACTATTTACTCCTATCTCTTGTTTTTTCACAATGACATGCAGAGGAGGAGAAAAGAGAGGAGAAAGGAGAGGAGAAAGGAGAGGAGAAAGGAGAGGAGAAAGNAGAGGAGAACGGAGAGGAGAACGGAGAGTGACAATGACATGCAGAGGAGGAGAAATAAGAGAAAGTCTAATTTAGTGGTGTGAATGAAATATTGGAAGCTCTGCATGCTTCCAAAGCAAACTTCTAAAGAAAGTTTTTTGCACAAGCAAGTCTGTCTGTGGAAAGGTACCGTATGCTTACATTCATTTATACTTTAGGTAATAAATACTTCATGACACTTGCATAGTCTGCTTTTTCTAACAATGGGATTCACAGATCTGAAAGAACGTAAAACACGGAATCTACAGAAGTACCTGGCAGTCTATGAGGAAATTCCCATTTGGTTTAGATCAAATATATTTGCTAAAGTTCCAAACAGGCAGCTCATAAATTTCCTGAAGTGGCCTGCTCATTTCCCAAGCTAGAGAGAAATCACTTTTTTGTTCTGCTAACACTTCTACATAAAAAGTACAACGACATTATCCCACTACACCCAGCATAGCTCTGCAAGCACTACAAGCTGAGGCCCTGCTCGGCTGGGAAGAGGCCGCATGTTGTTCCATGCAAAAATTGAGCAATGTTCTATTTACACAGTTTAAAACTTCATGCTATAAATTTAAGTATGAAACAAGACCCATCCTCCTCATTGATTTTTTTACTAATTATATAGCTAAGTTTCAACTTATTTACACACATCTTATTAATTCTTCTCCTTCATTCTCCTTATGATACTAATGATGAATATATATATACACATATATGAATCTTTAAACCTTTTCCCTCCCAGCATTTTCTCAGTATTTGTTAATTACTTCATACTGAAACACCTGTTTATGGTGTTAGACTTAAAGTGTTATACTTCAGTATGTTAAAAAGACTAGATGTGCTACATGTACTTTTTATTACCAAAATTTTACTTTGGGAGTTTTTCCCGTGTGACCACCTCAGTTTGTGTTCCTTTCCATATTTCCTTAAGCTTTTCTTTCAAGATTCAGAGGTTTCCTTCTATTCTTCTACTTGCTACACATATCTTTGGGCAGGATTTGCAGGGGTCTGGTGTTAGGTATGTAAACTATTTTTCCATAAAAAAATGCATAATAGCCTGTTCTGCAGCGTACTTGTGACACAGACTTGCCTTTGAGATGTATTTTATTCCACCAGCAAAATCATCTTGTTAACATTGGCTATGGTGTAATCAGAGATGTACTGATCATAAAAATAATATAACAAAAAAAATTCACTTCTGTGAATAACCCAAAAATTTCTATCCTAGACTTTTATTCAAACAGAAGCAACAGTATAATTGTCTGTAATTCAGGAGCAGCTCCCGTTGGGTCTGTGCTAACAACTTCATAAATAAGTAAAGAAAAATCTTTGCTGCTGGAGCCAGCAAAAATATCCTGTACTGTCAAATACCAAATTGAGCAAACTGTGACCTGTTTCAGTAAATTATGCCAATACTTTCCCTTTCTAAAAGGGATAAAGAACAGGACTATCTCCAGACAAGATGATCAAAAGTTAAACTATATTATGAGCTTAGAAAAGAGATCAGTCTTCAGACTGGCCCTCAAAATATGGTGAGCAATCAGTGTACTTATGACTAGGGACAGAATCCCAAGCCATCCATTAGCTCCATTTCATCACCATATCAGAATTTTTTTTGTATGGATTCTTATTTCTATTCGACAGCTAAAGAAATCAACAGAAGGGTCTTGGTCTCTCACTAGATCCTCCAAGAGCATTACCATTTCTGGTCCGAGCTGTTAGGAAGTTGCATCTCTCCAGCTAGAGCACTCACAGGCTTTCGAACATCTGAATTAAACAAGCCTAAGTTATCATAATTGACCTGAGTATTTAACATAAGACCTCCAAAATGTTAAACTTCACAATAACATCTATCTTCTGTGTGTCTACAGAAGGATAAAGGAAGTATTTGTCTGAATGAGATATGCTATCACTAAAAGGCTCTGAAGACTTGCGAGGGATTAGTAAATGCAACATGCAAACGGTTCTCCAAACACCTAATTTCTATTCTCTGAACTATACTGCCAGCCTACTCAGTGACCAGCCAAATTACTTCAATCTGATTTTGCCTTGACAGAGCACCCATTAGGATGTTAACATTTTGGGGCAAGGCCCCTTCATGCTGTGGACATCTAGTGCATCGTCCCGCCTAGGATCCAGAGCTGACGCATAACTAGTGAATTAACGCCGGCCTTCGGCCCCAAGTATGAGCACGCTGCACCATCCATCGCTGTGCAGCCCTCTTTTCCTCCAGCCAACACGGTTCGTCCTGGGCAAAACGCCAGGTACTAGTGCAGCGTAAGGCGACAGGCCTTGAAGATCCCTTCACAACCTAAACAGAATTTTAATCTGTCAGGAAGCTTTAAACTTGAAGGATAGTGACTCGTACTAACCTGGGTATGTTGCTCTCAGAGGAAATGTACGTTCACAGGCCCTTCTAGTCCTCTTCAGCAGCATCTTGGAGGCCCAGGGGCTTTTAGCATGAAAAAAACCACAGTGCTCTGCACCTTAGCAGCGGCTCCGGATGCCGGAGCCTCACTGAGGACAATGCTAAAATTTTTGCTCGGTTTATTACAGGCCAGGAGTTCCCTTCCTGGCTAATGCAGCCTGCTCCTGCGGGCTCTACAATAAGCAGGCACAAGGAGGGCTTCTCCTTCCTCCCTATGCAGCTTTATCCGTGGAGCTGGAGAAAGAAGTGCAGGAACATTGGAGCAAGCAAGGAGGAAGAGCACACACCACTGACAGAAGCTTTATTCATGACCCAAGCAGGGACTTCCACTAACTCTGTAACAATATTGCCCAGCTGCCTCTGTAAAACGGACTGCTGTCTCGTTACCTCTCTAGGGCAGTCTTAACTGGAAAGAATCCTCAGAAAATAGCACATTTTGTGACCAAAAAGAAGATTGGTAAAACTCTTTTTTTCCAAAGCCTTGAAGACCAAGGGAAAACAAGAAGAGGTTAGTGTTTCAGTTATAGTCCCTTCCTTCCATATTGCAATCTTTTAAGTTTGGACTTGGAATTGCTTCAGGATACAGGTAACTTTAAAATACAATTCAATACAACTTGAAGCTAGGCTGTATTTAAGCTGTGATTACAATTTACAATATGCAAAGAAGAACTGCAATAACTGTCCAGCTGGGCAGAAAGGAGCTAAGGGCTGGAGGATGCTTTTTTCCGTCTATTCGCCATTAGTCAAGGACATGGCAGCTTGCTTTAGAGGACAGCAGCAAAGCCAGTGCCAGCTGTATGACAATGTTTGCACATAAACGGCAGCATCTAAGCCCTTTTTATGTGTGTGTGTTGTTGCATGTATACATCAAATATATAAAAAAATATATAAAACACACACGTGTGTGTGTGTGTGCATTCGCATACCACCACAAACCACCAAATAAACTATCCGCAGAAATTATTTCTCCCTCAAATGCACAGACTGCCACTGTCGGAAGCTGGAAGCTAAATGCTATTTAGCATTTAGACTCCAAGCACAACACATCAAGACACAAGAGATGCACTGTTGCCCTACTACAAAAGAATTATATAATGCTATTATATAATGCTACGTAAGATTACATTATTGATTTACCCCAATGAATCAGCTATCCATGCGATCACCCCTATGTAGATTACTGCCCTCCTGTAAATGGCAAGTGATACACTTGTGACAGATAAAATTTCAAAGAAAAAGAAAACTCCCAAGAAAACTAATAACCAATGTCTATTCAGGAAAACTCCTGGTTCTATAGCTACAATTGTGAAGTACCATAAAAGTAAGAATGCTAAATGAATAAATTACTCCTGCAATATACTCATTCTGAAAGCCAAAGTAAGGGGAAAACACCTTTTCTGAACAATTTCCCCTTTTTATGTGACTATTTCCATGTTTTGGAGTACAGACCTTGTGCTGACCTTGGAATCGAAGGCAGCATTTTTCCCAGGCAGGGAAAAATCCCCTCAGCCCCACAGCAGAGGTACTCTGCTGAGTCTCACAGTGTTTGCAGGCATTCCTTCTCTTCACTCTTTATCTGCAATGAGTAAGCTCCTGCTGAAAGTAGAAGAAATTTCAGTTTTCTTCCTTTCTTCCTCTGTACAGTTGCTCATCCTCACTGTTGTGACCTGTTGCACCCAAACTCCCACTAAAGACACTGATCTCTTCTCGTCTCAGCAAACATATTGCTGCTGCACGGAGTGCAAACCTTGAAAAGGTCCTAACTCAAACGCAAAAGGACTCAGAAACGCAAAGGCACTTAGTCAAGGTGACCAAGATGCAACAAGTGGACCTAAATGTAGTACTTCAAATACAAGAAGAGGATGCGAACTTGATAGCTGAGACAGAAGACAGACTGCCAGGGAGAGCGGCACAACCTTTGCTGCAATGCAAGCAGCAACACAAACTTCTTATACCAAAAGCTGGAATTAGGCAGCCAGGTGAAGACTTCATGGCAACGCACACATCTCACTTGGACTTAATACTTAGAGTTTTTTTTTTTTTTTCTACAGCTAATCCTTTACTAAAAGTATTAAGGTCCATTTTTAAGGCTCAAGATGCTATTTGTGCCACCATTGTTCTGTGACAAGGAATGCATTTCTGTCACTTTTTCTATGAGATTCCAGAAGTATTTAGCCTTGTAACCATATACAACCTTATCTGTTACAACCCTGCTTAACTCACAGGACGAACAAATTATTATCTGGATAGCAAAGAATTTCTATTGAATAATTGGAAAAATTTATAATTAAGGAGAATATATTTCAAGACCAGAAGGAGGTAAAAAAGCTGAAACAGAAAAAAAAAGCATGTGAGTTAAGGACATAAAATATCCCTATGCAGAACTGGTTCCCTTCTCCATCTGTGCCACTGGTCAAATCTTCAAAATCAGAATATTTTCACAGACAGCCCTTTTCTATACAATAAATGTGTAAGCTTAGATTCTGACCCGCAGAAGTGCCAAGCATTTAAAAGACTGAAATTAAAGAAGATTTTTACTTCAAAGCTTGGGGAATAGGAAGAAGAATCATGCTGAGAAGTTTTGGGTCATACGGCCAGAATTCATGAGCAATTTTGGCAGTTCAAGGACTTGGTCTCATTTTGTTTCTTTCACCACCTGTCAGATGGGAAATATTATTCACTTATGTTCTAGGGCTAAAGGTAAGCATTTCACAAGTTTTACAGTTTTAAATGTTTGTGAAACAAATACCTCAATGAGGAGAACCCATGAGAAAGTTAATTTATAAGTAATTGCTTTCAAGGCAGAGGTGCGTCATGTAAATTAGTCACAGGGCAGACAGCATTTAAAGATGATAAAAAGGCTCTCCTGGCTCTCTATTCAATTAGCAACCTCTACCTCATGCTGCAGATGAGCTGTGGGTCCTGCAGAAAAAAAATGTGTGCGATCAGTCAATTAGTGATACAGGTTCCTAAAGTGGCACAGGCTATCTTAGATCTAGTATTTCTTGACTTTGGAGGGCTTGACTTTTCTATTTTAGTGTCACTTTATCCTATTTTTTTTTTTGCATGCAATAGATACTTTTTACACAAGCATACTTCTTTTGCCAAAGATTTCTCAATTTTATCTTCGAACTGTGAAAAAGCTCCAAACGCTAAGCCAGCCAATAGCCTACATATAAGAAAATTTGCAAACTGCACCAAGTTCATTACTACTGACAATTTAATGGGCAATGTAGTGTTTGAATGACCACAGTGATTACATTTTCTGTAATTAAAATCCTTTTACATAGTTTGAAAACGCTTTCAGAAAACAGTGTTTACACCTTTGCACACATGGCGTAATTCCAAACACAAGAAGTTCAGAGGGATTTACAGCTAACTTATGGGCTAACATCCCACTTGTCTAAATTCTTTTGGACTATACTTTCTCTAGCTCTTTTATGCTAAAGGAGAGGCAAGAGCAGAGCAAGCCAGAATAAACAGGCTGTCTTTAATGAAGGCAGCATTTTAAAAGGTTTGAAATGCACAGTCCCAAGCATCAGAGCACATGAACAGTTCCCCTCTGCACATCCACGTGATCCATCATCGGATGGTAACGATTACAAGGTCATCATTTCATTTCCACAGATGTGGCGACGTTCACTACAAAGAAACAAAGGGGGAGGACGACAAAAGTTGCAGGAGATCGGTTGTTACATCTTTCCAAAGCAAACTCAGCTTGCTCACCTCCCCTCTCTTCTCCTGGGAGTTTGAAAGCATTTTTAGAAAAGATTGCCTTGCACTGCTAAACACATCAATAAACATATTGGGGCAGGGGAAGCCTTAGAAGTGTTAACACTAAGAGTTCTAGTTAGAATTTTAGCTACTTTTTAAGCATTTAGTGACACCAGCCTCTATTGGACTTCTGTGTCTACACTTTAACTATTATGAAATATAAAATTAAGTTCACAATCAAGTATTTTTGTCATGGGAATGGTTCACAAGTTCTTAAGCTTAGCAGATGGTTGATAACAGATTTCACTATTTCCTGTTTTTCCCCCATTTTCTTGGATTTCAGCAACAGAATAGATCTTTTCCTGAGCAATCTGTTCAGTTTGATTGCGTGTCTTTTCTGAATTATATCCAGTACTTATTTGTCTTCTGTAATTTTCCCCCGTGTCCCTTCTAGTTCATCTTTTAGTTCTTCTAGTGAAAACCTCATTGGTTTTTAGTTGCTGGACAAGAATAAATCTCAGAAGATGCTGACAAAATACATGGCTAACTGCTCAGCTGCTTTTCTCTGGGTGTTTTTCCTATGCAAATTACTCCCAACAAGTCTGTCTCTCCCTCTCTTGCACACACACATTTCCTAACCTGTAATTTTCTTTTTGCAGAATTGTAAATCTCTTCCAGACTTGGCATGAACCACATTTGTCAACTTTTGGGATTCCTCTACAGAGTTATCCCTAGTACACGAGTATCTGCATGCACATATGTGCATTACAGGTAAGTGCCCTGTAGATGTCTCATGTAACTATTTTCAAAATTCTCTAACTCTGAACAAATTTACCTGCCATCTTAAAACTACCTCCACCCACAGCCAGGACTGGGATTTTTTCCAGTCTTTCAATATTTCCATGTAAGTCATCACTCTATGGTTCAGAGCTATGCAGCTACTGGGCCATGCTGAGCAATTTGGATGCGAGCAAGAGAAATGCATTCAGTAGATTGGAAGAGTCTGAATTGCTTCTACAGAGCCATATTCTGTCCTCCTTGCAGCCATAATTGGAAACACACAGCAAAGCTACATGCGAAGAAAATCCCAGGTTTGCGAGCTCGTCAAGCCAATGCAGGAAAACCTAAAGGTACAGAACTTTTATTCTTTTCTAAAAACACATCTGTAACTTGGAATATAATTATTAAGACTTAAAATCACAATTAAGTTTCTGTGGTTTTACAAGCTCTTGGATAGGAAGAGAGAGGTCTTCACAAGAATGCTCTTCTAGGAAAGCAGGAAGATAACTCAAGGAGTAAAGTCCAACCAAAAAGGAGAAAGAAGCCTAGTATCAATGGCTGACAACTGTACAAACTAGGGGTCCTGCATGGATCTAAAATCCTACTACATTAGAACTAAAATTACTGATTACCCGCAGTCTTCAGAGGTACAGCAAACCTTAGATCTGCTTGATGGTTCTCTAGATTTAAGAGAAACCAGACCTCCGTGGACTTGCTCAAGTGCGCGGCTGAGGTGCGAGCCTCAGCCCTCCCAGCCAAACACCATGCTTTGCCCTAGATGGACTTTTTGGATTCCTACCAAAACAAAAGTTTCTTGTACACATAAACTCGGCAAAGACCTAGCAAATGTGGGGGTCAGAGCGTACCACATTTTTTTCCCTACTGTCCTTCCCCAGGGTGACACAGAAGGGGATCTGCAGGAGCAGCTCCCACCAGAAGAGCTGGGCAGCCGCTTCGCGGCGCTGCTGCCGCTTGCTGCGATGCTGAGCACAGACGGAGGCACTCCAACTCCAAGACTTTCTTTAGGCAGCCAGTTTAAGCTGTTATTGTTTGTCCCAGCTGAGATAAGCCAAGGCCCTTTGTTGCCATCCCCAGGAACAGGGGGTGTTCCTGAGGGGACCCCCTGCGATCCCTGCTGCTGGCGCGGAGGTTTGCGCCCAGTTCCGACGCCACAGGAGACAGCTTTGCTGAACCACGGGAGCACCTGAGCTCTCTGTCCTTGCCAGGAATACAGCAAACTGGAATGCAAAGTTAAACCTCCTTCATCTATGGAACATGAGAAGTCTTGAGGGTCTGTTTCTTGGATCAGATGAGCTATAATCTTTTTATAACTAGTTAAATGATGTCATACACTCATTAGCTTTCCAGACTCTATTTGGAAGGTAATTTTTTATTCTCTTGTTCTTTTTTGTCTGCTTAGTTTTTATTCAACACAAGTGCTCTGTTCTGAAAATACTGCCAAAGGTTTTCCACATTCCCTGCACAGTCCTCTAACTGCATTGCAGAAAAATAAGACTCCTATATACACATGCAACCTTGCTCCTCAAATGTCTTTAAAGTTTCCTCTTTATAATTCAGGTTGCTATTGGGAAAAAAAGTCAATAATCTAGCTCAGAAATATAATTCTGCATGTTCCTGCACCAAGTCGAAACTACAGAATTTATTTTGACACAAAACACAGAAGCAAAATGATTTAGAAATAATCTATCATCTTTTCTGCAATACATGCTAGGTCATTGCAGTAATCTAGAAAAAGAAATCCTCTGACACCAAAACTGAAGCACTAGATTCACCCATACTGCTTCTGTGCATAAATACAGCCACAGACTTTTTAAAATTAAAAGTAATTATGAAATGAGACAGAAATCACTTTGTTCAGTCTTGGATTAAAATTACTAATCTTTTCTGGTGAGGAAGGTAGAAAACATGGAAACATTAATGCATTCTGGAATTGTATTTTGAGTTCATTTTAGAGTGCTGAAAGGATATCCCAACGTGACCATTTTAACTGTTCTGTTATGTGGTTTGCAAGTTGCATTTATACATATCGGAAGAGAAACATGCTCTGTTTTTGAACTGCATCTGAATGGGCCAAACTGTATGAGAGAAGCTTTTTCTGAAGCTTTTTTGTTGGTTTGTTTTTGTTTTTATTTGGGGTTTTTATAAGGTAAACATATTTATCTCACTGAACCGTTAACAATGACAAGTCAAAGTCATCTTTTCCCAGTTTGTAGCAGAATTAAAGAAACCATCAGATCAGCCACCGTTTTTGTTACAGTGCTGACGTTATTCCACATTCAGCAGCAGAGGTTAGGTCCTATAACTGGATGAGACTCCATGGGCCACAAAGCCCACAAGGTAATCCCATCCATGAAGTGGTATTTTAAAACTAACCAATTATTTTATCTTAGCACTCCTGCTCAAAGAGCTGCTTCAGAACATAATTTCTCTGATAGTTAGAAGCCCCTTAGTCTCCAAGTAAGTTAACTTAAGCCAAGCTTATCCTTCCTCATTCTTGTATCAGCATTATCCTTCACAAAAAGCCACTACACGCACACACACACACACACACACACACACACACAGAAATAAAAAATAAAAAAGCACTCCTCCTCTGGAATTACATGACCATACTTTCTCCTAGCCTTCCTTTCACCAAGATAGATCTGCTTTAATAATCTCATCTCATAAGAAAGCTGCTCTTCTCCTGGCCATGATGGCAAGAGATGGCTCACTAGAGTTCTGAACAATGTTATGAAAGATTGTATAATCTCTACCATATGGTTTTTGCTTATTTATTTTCAGATTATTTTGTATATGGTATAACTTTACAAGTCTGTTTTTTACATTTTCATTAAAATAGGAATGTCCTACTAAAATGTGCTCTCCGTGCACAATGTTGAGGATCACCACCACCACAGAAAAGGATCAGAATTGTGTATAGACACTGACAACCTAATTATAGAAGTGGGACAACACTCGACTGTAGGAAATGCAAGATCATGCATTTAGTTGTTCTTGATTTTCAGTCCTTGCCACAAGCTTGGGCAGTAGAAAATAATGGAAAGATGAATATCAGTTCTTACCTCCTAAATAAGTGAGCTCTGGCACAACCAGTTTTTGTCTCCCCTTAAATCAGTCCTAATCCAATAGTCAGTTCTTTTGCTTATTTTTTGTCCTCTCCAGTTGAGTCATACTCTTTTTTTTTTTTTGTGTTTGCCATCCTACCAATCATTCTACTGAACAGTCTGGTGCCATCTCCTTTTCAGAAATAGTGTCTCAAATCACTTGCCATCTACCTCCTTTTCAAACAAATGTTATTCTAGAGCTTTGCACACTACTGATGTCAGATCTGTAGGCTTGCAATTACGTAGATCAAAGCATTTTGTTTCTGTAAGTTCTTGTTAAATATTTCATGGTAAGAGTTTCTCTTATTTTTTTAAATGAAAAAATACCTTTACAGGTATGAGGCCTCTGAACTGGGGTTGAATCAAACTGAATGAATCTGTCTACTGATTTTGGTGCAATATGAAGGTTTTGGCCAGCCACAATTCCTAAAACTTTGTTATGACACAAATGAAAGAATTATCACAGTTAATATTTTATTACTTTTTCAGAAAAAAGTTCCATCCCCTGGAGCTTCTGCTTCCAAAGAAATTCAGTGATAATGATCTTCTTTGGACATTATCTGAACACACACAGTTTTATTGTAACACTGCAACTCACTTAAGCAAAGAAACATAAGATTATTTTTTTTAATCCTGTACTTTGGTGAAGCAAGATATGCGAATCACACAAGAATTACTTCTCAAGCTAGACGTAAGATTTTTTCCCATCTCCCCCCACAGATGCGAATATATAATACAGAAGAGTCTGAAATCAGAATAAAAAAAAAAATCACTGCAGGAAACAAGTTTTCAGACAGAGAATTCTGAACAGATGGTTTTCTAGTTCACACAAATAGCTGTGCTCATATATCTTTTTAGAGATATGCAGTAACATACATAATGGTCAGGAAAAGATACAGTAAAAGTTTCTCTCACTTGAGTAAGTTAACTCATGCCTACGATATGTTTATCAGTACTCTTAAACACTAACAATTGAAATTCAATGATATACAGCATACAAGCAATACTCCACGAATGGCAAAATAGCCATTTTTAGTTTTCAATGTGAGATGGCGTTCTGATCAATGCAGACACCTTTTTGCTTCAATCAAAAATATTCTCACTTCCTATTTGACACAGAATCCTCTTCACAGGATAAAATATTTTTGTTAAAAATATACTTGAAATTGGATAAAATCATTGAAAAAATAATCATAAATACATAATTTTACTAGATATAAAGACACTGTTGGAGCATTAGCATACTGCAAAACCTCTCCAAAGTAATTAATTTCTCTATCAAGAAAAAAAAAGAAAAAAGAAAATCTATTGATTTGGTGTGGATAAAAGCTGCATTACCTCATTCAGAAGTAATGAAAGCAACAAGAAATTTGAAAGCAAGCAACTTTCTCTGCTTAGCAAAATTACTGAACTTCAATTTTGTATCTTCATCACATCTTGCAAAGATATAGGACAGCCATTTTTGTGTATCTATCAGGTAGTTCTAACAGCACAGGACGCATACTGGCTTAACTTTTAAATTGGTAACACTAGGGAACTTGGGTCAGCGGTAACAGTAAATTTCAAGAAAAACAAACCAAGAAACAGAGAGAAAAAAAAAAAGAGGAAAAAAGAGAGACTGATTATACATGTTCCCTCTGTAATTTGAAGTGTCTGGATTCTTAGGAGGTACCAACAAGTAAATAAATGTTATGTCCCACTTTCTACAAACCAGTAGCTACTTTGTGAACTATTAAAAGCAAATATTTATATTTCCTTGGGAAAGTCTCTGCAATATTCAGGGGACAGAAATCAGCAAATCAAAAACTGAATTCATGAATAGAAAAACAATTCTTGGAGAGGCAAGTTTCCTCCCTCAAGCATCTTTTACAACTGGATTTGTAATGGGGCCATTTGGCATTTTTTAGTATGAATTATTATAATCAGCTCCTTTTTGCTGTCGTACACCACTATCATCCTAATGTATTTTTCTCACAGAACCATCACTTTGGGGACTACTCTATCATAATAGCCACCACATTATATTTGACAGTCTGCACCAGATAAAGTGAAGGGCATCCAAACAGGGACAAGGTCATTTAGACTTCTGAATCTTTACGGAGAGCACATAAATTGTGCATTAACTGTAAAAAAATGTACTGAAAACCAAGACTGCAAAAGAAGTGCTTTAAGTCAGTAAGATTTGGGATAAAATTAGCAGGAATGGTATCTCTGCCAAGAGCTATAAAATGATGATGCAATAATTTCACCCTTTCAAGTTAGCACATGCATGGAAGTGATTTAAATGTTTCTTTTTTTAAAATTAAAAGAATTGCAGCAGAGGACATTAAATAACTTCTTTAAGCATGGAAAGGAGGAATACAAATGCGACAATCCCCATCTCGGAGATAAAGTGGAGCGAGGCCTGCTATTCTCTCTCTGCCGAAATCCATACGCAAGTGTTTGCACTCCAATAAGAAGGTCACATATATTCCGTTTTATCTCCAGGATCACCAAGCTCCCCAGCTGAGGATTAAGTTGACTAAAGAGAAGGACACGGAACTGAAGATGATGGCTGTGGTACAACAGATTGTGTTTGATATGAGAAAAAAACTGCTGCAGAAAGTATTAGGATTCTCCCTACCCATTTCCTAATTGACCAGTGCCAAGAGTTTGACTAAGTGAAGAGAGGAGAGGGAAGAGAGGAGAAAAAAAAAAAAAAAAAAACCACACCAATAATGAGATGGGAAATTCTTGCTTTAGTTAAGCAGCACTGATATAAACAGGACTACTGAATTTTGTGGGATAATTCATATGCTGCAAAAATTAAATCTACTGATTTGGTTCTTTCTAAACAAGCTGCGAGACAGCATGATAAAATGAAGAACTATTTTCTGTTTTATATTTGTGCATGACTTGGTCACTGCATCCTGTGTTGAGAAAGATCAACACACTAACTAGTCACGGTGAAGAAGAGGCACCGATCACCGAAGTCTGTGATCAGGTTATGGTAGGGAATGGATACCACTGATTAAGCAGCTGTAGGATACATGGAAAGAAGCATTAGAGGTGCAGAAATCTTCAGGTTTGGAGATACATTTTGAAGGCCTCCCATTACAAATAAGAAATTGTTTGAGTTTCTAAATACAAAGGTTGTTCTCCCATAGAAAAGCTATGCAGCTGGATTACTGTGCTAGAAACTGAAAATTGTCTGGATAACCACTACCACTGTCCGATTAAATCGGGTTTTAGAAGAGGCTATTTGCAATCCAGTGCTGCCTGCCCAGGAACACACATGCGTGCAAACACTCCCACTTGCCCTATGGGAGCCTACACGCTACTGAGACATCCTTGTAGGATGTTTCCTTGTTCAAAGCAGCAAACATGCCAGTGTCTGCATCACCCCAGTCCCACCAGGAACACCAGTGAGGCATTCCCATGCCTAATGCAGGAGCAGCACTCGCACTAGGACATCTCTTCAGGATCTGCAGCAAGCACAGTGTCCCCGGCACTACTGCCAACAGTCAAGCAATGGGAGGCAGAAACTAGCTTTGAATTAGCTATACAGGGACCCTGAGCTGCATCTCTGCATTGCACAGTAATGCCTCACGCTCTGGCGAAAAGCCTTCTTGATGTGGTGACAAATGGGAGACAGCGCCCAAAAATTTCTATTAACAAATAAGAGAATAAAAATACTTAAGCATAGCAAATCTATTTGAAAGAAAAAAAAAAAGAAAAAAAAGAAAAGAAAAAANAAAAAAAAAAAAAAAAAAAAAAGACTTTGGGCAATTTTCCCCAAAGGCTATGGTTCCTGAGCAAAAGGATAAGAACAGAAAGCCCAGGGGAACCTGCAAAGGACCAGAGCCATTACTAGATAACTTTGCTCACAACAACGCAGAAACGTTCAGCAGAAAGGATCCCACCACTTAGGCTCAGAGCAAAAGGCTGGCAGCACAGGAGGGTGATTAATAACTTCCAGCCCATTGGCTGTTTAAACATCCTCCTAATTTACACCTTTTAGAGACACACATTTTTACATCAGTAAGTCCAGGGAAGATGTGACAAACTTAGGAGCTGGGCTGAACATGAGATGTTGCCCAGAGAAGACAGTTTTTAAAAGAATTTTTGAAAAAGCCCAACAGAGAGAGAGAAAGAAATATAACAAACTACATTCAGTCTGTGGGGAAAACAAGGCTCAACAGGCACACAGGCAATCCATTCCCCACGCAAGCCGAGCTTAACTGCAGCGGCACATGTGTGGATATAGACTTCAGATGTCTGCAAGGCAACAAGATATTTGAATTATTATCAGTGCACAAACCAGAGAAAGTATAAAAAAATGGACTAATATCAGGCTGATATCTCCAAAAGCAGCTGTAGGTAAAAACAAACAAAACAAAACAACAACAACAACAAAAAAAAAGTCACCACACTACTGATTTTGCTGTCTCTAGCTCTGCAGGAATCAGATTGAGACTTGGCATCACTCTGTACTTACCCTCAAATTACTAATATTCTTCTGAATTTTTGATTAGCAATGAACTTAAAAGATTGGCAGAGGATACAGCACACAACCAACACAAAATGAGCTCACCATGTGCTGCTGGGGCAAAATAGACCAAGATAATCCTTAGATTAATTCAGATGGATTACAAAGTTAGTGAGAGCAAGCTAAAATGCAATATACAGCACAACTTCTAGTAGCTTGCAGATATTTAATAAATTTGTGGGAGAGGTGTGAAACAGAATGATTCGAGGACTAAAGATAACAGAAACTTTTTAAATAGGTCTGTTCACTTTATTTAGAGACCATGAATACAGAAAGAACATTTTTAAGGAGCTTTTAGACTAAGGCCTGTGCCTGAATCAAAAGAAAAGCTTTTAATAAGGAGGGTAGTAAAAAACACAGAAAAGCCAGGAATGGAAGTAGTAACTCCTCCATTTTTAATTCTGCCCTGAGAGAGAGAGAGAGAGAGATGCGATCCCATTTGGAGAATGCTACCTCTTCAAATAAAGCAAATTCCTAACGAGTTATTTGCTTCATTTCTATCTACAGGATGAATAAACCCAAAAGAATGCAGTGTTCCTATCTGCACAGTCCTTGCTTGATGAAAGCATATTATGGGTCCAGATCTTGCGTTAATTTAATATTTATGATCTCAGGTAAAATAGAGAAAATACTGGTGCAAAGTATTTTCAGCTTTTACTTTTTGCTCCGTTTTCCAAAGATACCTTGCACTGAGAAACATCCTAATGACGCACTTATTTCACAAGGCTAAAGACAAACCAAAGGAAACACAACAAAATGTTTCTAAGTACGAAGGAAACCCCATTACTGATAGTGAATTCTCAATTCAAACCAAACCATTTCTGTATAGCCAGCAGCCAAAACAGTTCCTGTAATCATTCATTTAAATGGCCATTTTTGCTTTTCTGTTCAGCTGTGTGGGAAATTATGCCCACTTACCTGATTTCCTACAGAGGAGTCCCTGCTTGACAGTAGAGTACCTCAGTGAAGACCTCTTTGCACTTGTGAATATTTTAGTAAAGTCTTGCAGTGTCTCCCCTCACTATCTAGAATATGATCTACAAAAAATGTCTATATTCAGATATTTTAAAAGTTTAGATTGGACTGTCTCCTAACTTTCTCCTGATGCCCCATATTGTCTCAATAATGCTTCTCAAAAGTAAGACATTACAGAGGAATTTATTTCAGTAACAAGCATTTCACATATCTGCCACAGTACCTGATGCTTAAAAACAGGCATTTCATAGAGTCTTGCTATGAATAATCACCAATTTGCCATCCCATCTATCGGCATTAATGCCCTTACGCGCACTCTCTGTTTATAAGCATCTTCACAATAAATGAGATAAACATACAAATATTAACCTACTCTAAACACATCTAAGAGTTAAAAAAAATTCATAAAAATTGATGTTCCATCAATAGCCAGCATTTTTTCCCATTAGTGTGCCAGTAACTTCTGCTAACTGAAGTAGGTTAAATCCTATAGTGCACGGCTGAGATCTGCTGGTGTTAGGATATCAGCAAGCACAACTTGCAGCAAGTGCATATCCGTTGCCCTACAAGGAATATTTAACTGTTAATTTTTAATTTAAAACTAACACTTTCTCAAAAAAAAGCACATCTACATGCATTAAATAAGCACACATATATCAAGTGTAGTGCAGTCTTAGAAGCGATGCAGAGGACAAAAAAAGAAAAAAAATCTGAATCCAATAACTCAGCTTCCTATGGACACCATATATTTGGATAGATATAAATACATCTCAAATAAAAGATATAAATACATCTCAAAGAAATACCTATCTCTTATTCTCATTTACCAATGTTGCCACCCAGGACAATGGAACAATGGAATACTGTTTTTCACATTGAAAAAAAATGTTAATTAGGTCCCAGATACATGGTTCCAAAGACCTATATTGAAGTCATGAGGGGTGCACCGAAGGTCTAGGTCAGCGTAATTCAAAGGTCAGGGGACTGCATAGATGTGATTCGAAGAGACAACTTGCCTCCAAGGACGGTATTCCCAAGGAAGATGCACAAGCTGCAGGAAGAAAATTTTACTTTCTGATCTCAAACTCAGATTGCAGCAAGTTAAAATAATCTTATACCCATCTTAGTAACTGAGTGCAAGTTTCACAGTGTTAATGCATATTTATAAAAAATAAGAGTTAGCCTAAAAAGAATCCTTAACATTATAAGTATTAAAGAAAGCCACAAACATAAGAACATAGATTCTGAGAATTCAGAATAGGATCTACAGAAGGATGCCCATTACAGACTAGTTACAGGAATCTGCTACAATGAATAAATATGTTGCCCATCACTTGTGCTAAACCCAGCTCCATTTTGTGCAATCAGAGAAGACAAGTGCCGTTCCACACCTGCCTTCCGCCTTTCCCTCCTGCCCTAGGTCCCACCAAGCCCAAGGCAGACCCCTCGCCCAGGGAAGGGCACGTGTCATTGCACCCAAAGGGTGGCCGTGCTTCCCCACGCGCCCCCGGCACACTGGCCCCAAGCACTGAGTGCTCCAGGCAAACCCAAAGCGGGTTTTAAACAGATGTTCATCACCTCAGCTGAGGTTACAATACACATTAGGTACTTCACAAACAAAGCCAAAGCCTTCAGCTCAACCCTGCCCACATTTAGAGATCGCCACCATCTCAAGCTGCCTCCCCATCCCAGGGCCGCACAAGGGAGTAGGGCAGGAGCCAACAGTTGCACACGGTAGAGTGGCTGGAGGAGGCGGCCAAGGCTTGGAACGGCCTCTTCCGAAGGGATGGTCCAAACGTCCCCTAGTCCTGTGCAGGGCATCAGGGCCTGGAGAGAGGGTGACCGGGCATGGGCGCCCTCCCCTTGGGGCAGCCCCATGACAGGGGCACGAGCAGGGGCCTACGGCAAACGGCTACACGAGTTTAAAACACCAAGTGCTTTGGTTTCGGGGAAGCAAGAATCCTTACCCTTCACATCACATCTCATCTTCATTCAGTAATCTGCACATTACATCTTCTTCAAGCTCTGAGTCATGATGCTGACAGGTCACGTTAGGTGACAGCAGCAACAGGGCAGGGGAGGGGGGGGACTGAATTTGCACCTTTTTTGTTTGTTTTATAAAGAGAAAAATAAGCAAACCTTGCAAGATGTTTTCAGTTTGCGGAATTTATTTGAAGTTTGCACTCTGTACAGTAACTATTCCAGTATTCAGAGAAGAAATAAAAAGAAGGTGATAAAAACTATAAATTGTACTTTTTCCTTTGCTTTCTTCAAGCATTAAAGCATTAAAGTATTGGGAACATTAAAGTTTGGGAACAGAGAAATATAGGTCACTTAAATACACTCCAATGGCTTAAGGAGAAATACTGTAGAAAAGATCAGAACAATGAGAAAGATGCTCTCTCAAAAATGTAGGGGCATTTAAGGAGATGAATCAGGAAGAGAGCATTATTATTTTGAAACATACTCCAAGTAATTCACTGTTAAACCCTCTTCTTGTGACCTGGGCCAAAATTCCCATTGCCTCCACATGAATTATTCCTTATTGCACAACGGGAGCAGCTTTGAATGACTCCCGTGGATCCCGCTTTGCATATTTATGGGAATCACAATTGACAGATATTTTGCCTATCGACTGGCATCAGTCAGTCACACCAGGAAACAAAGTAAGAGTTAAGTGTTAAGCTGCAGCCACATGAAATATATTTCAGCAAAAACCCTGGGCGGTTGAGAAAGCACAGGACAGCAGTGATGCTCTTCAGAGCTATAAAAATCTTTTAAACAGCACAGGTTCAAATTTCAGCTGTGCCTGCAAATATATTCTTCAGAGATGCATGTTTAGCAGATCCAGGCATAGCTCAAAACCATACTCTGAAGCTTCAGGTGCAACAACTGCCCCTTGCCAAGAAGTCTGCACGGTGTTTTCTGTGCACACTCCTGTCTTGCAGGGGTATTCACATGGCTCCAATACTTGTCACTTGTAGGAAACCCATCTGCACAACCAACTATTAATATATCCTATGCCCTTTCAATACAGGTAAAGATTAGCAAAACCTGAGCTTGCCACAGACATTTCCAAGGTGTTACAGCACAGTTTTCTAAGTATTCCATCCCCCAAATACCTGCTCCTTCAGAAGCCCTTCAGCTCCAATGGTAAAGACTAACTCCTGCCTTTTGAGTACTTCATATGTAAAAATTCATTTCCAAATGCAGAACTGAGACCTTGCAAATAATGGATGATGAAGCAACATCAAACAAATACCTGCTTTTTTGTACAGATACTAGCTTTTACTTACAGTCCTCCTCTTAAATTTGTGCTATATTTTTAGTGGGCAGAATTGCAGTAGCTGGCAAGGGTTCACCAAAAATCAGGGCCATGGTCTTGCTCAGTTAAGAACCCTACCCACTATACAAAGAAAATCTGTTTCTATATCTCATGAGAATTAACTTCTCCTTTAGGTAGATCTCATTAAAAATCAAATGAGAATGTCAACCCATTTTTGGCCTATTTTCAAATTTCAGCTTTGTCTACAGTATAAAACTTTGAACGTTTTGATAGCTGCATGGATTTTTTTTAATGGCCCTTTCCATATACAAATAAACAATAGCCTCAGTAAAAATATTTTCCAGAGATTTCCTGCTTACTATAAATATGGAAAGCTAGTCACAAGCTTATGAAAAAGACAATCATCAGAATTAATGTCTTCAACAGAATATATATACACCAATACAGCTCATGGAAAAAGTCAATTAAAAACAAACAAACAAAAAAAAACAACAAAAACACACACACACACACACACACACACACCACAGAAAGTCTTTCCTGGCCAGGAGATAAAGTCAGTTCCCATTAGCCTAGGCCTTATCCCTGGCTTTTCTTAAGAATTCTTTCTTTGCTATCAACATATGCAATCCTTACTCCTTGGGAAGGTCTGCACAACTGGAACAGCATGGATCAGTTACTGTAAATGGCTTAGGAGAGACCCTGCAGAAAAACAGGAGATAGAACGGGACCTTTGAAGAGCTACACTGCTTGGCACAGCCTCTTAAGAGATAGGTATCAGTGGTACTTGTTAAAGGTCATCAACATCCTCCAGCCCCATCCTTCTCAAAATACATGGTGATAGTTAAGTAGGACCACCTACTTAATGAGAAAAGGCCAAACCTTTTAAGTTTTATATTTAAGTTTTAAGTAAGGTAAATAAGATCTTCACACTATGAACAATAACACTACTTGAAACCCAGCTATTCTCTAGCTAAATAATAATCACAGTCTATATGGAGAAAATTAACACATTGATTAAGATGACAGCTGTCACAGGATAAGAATTAGTGGTCACTTATGGGCAAACAGGATCAAGTCCAACGCAATAGTCCGCACATGCAGGTCTGTAAAATTCAGTTGTGAGACAAAAACTACTAAAGAATTAAAGATGCAAGGCTTAATTTGAAACTTTCAAGAATATTATACAGTGTAATTGGTAAAGTTATCAAAAACAATTTAGTTAAGCATAGAAGGAAAAGCAGCTTCAAACCATATTTCAAGTCCTTCCCCCCACTATGTATGTGGACAATTTTATTAATTGGGAGCTTCAAAGTGTTAGAAGATAAAAAAGGTACAAAGTACAAGCAAACAAAATCCTCAACACCATGAATAAAACAATAAAAAAGCTTGTTTAACAGAGCAAGCAAAAAATATAACCATTATCATTCTGAAATGGGGAATTGCTGCTAATAATGCAGAAAACAGAGGTATGCAACAGATCATTTTATTCTGTATCTGAAGAGTTAGGCAACAGCTCTGAAAGATCACCAAGTCCAAATAACTTGCTTTCAAAGTAACAACAGGAAAAAATAATCAAGTGATTTCAATCATTAATATTCATTTTCAGTAAGCCTTGGAATATTAGAGAAGTTCTAAATGCCTGGAAGAAACTAGGGTTGCGGCAATATTTAAAATGAGTAATTGGGGAGATTAACTTTATGATAGGCAGTCTTCTAGATACTGAACCCATATAAAATAATGAGAAGTTTGATTTAGAATTTTTATTAGTTAAGACTTTAAGTAATAAGCATCGAGTAATTAAAGCAATTAATATCAAACGAGCTCACAGAAAGTAAGACCTGTCAAACTAATTAGTGGAGGTTTTTTTGTTTTGTTTGACAGAACTTTAGTTTTAGACTTGTTTTGAGTTGCCAAGACAAGCACTGATGTGAGATGCTACTTCTGTGTGGAACTCAGCTCAGTCCCACACATCTTGATTAAGAAACCAGACAGACAAAAAGCACTAGCAAACACTAAAGCAGCCAGAGAGGTGGGCAAGCCTCAGAACGCAGCTCTAAGACTGCCTGCTTCAAGTGCTTCTCTACGGAACTTACTGCCAGCCTCCTCTTATTTGACACTGCCATTCAAAAGAAAGAGAGAAAAAATCCCAAGTTAATGGATTTGGCAAGAGCTGGGACAGCATTAATAGTTAAGAGAATCGCAAAGGAAGAGACCCAAAGCACTTGTTATGCTGGATCCAAGCACATCATATACCTTTACATTTGAATATAATGAAATGTATCCATCAGAAAACAGAAGCCTGAAATAGGGAATGCACAAGTTTCCCCCGAGAAACGGTTACTCCAAGGCTGTTGGGCAGATACTGTGGATGGGCAGCTGAACAAGCACCCTTTTTGAAGCAGCTTGCGCTTTAGCCAAGAGCGTGGATGTGACTCTGAAACGCAAACGGAGCCAGGGCAGCATCGCTGCAATCACTGTTAAAACATTCAGTGTGTAGCTGGTGCACCCATTCTGTGAGGGACGTGGGACGTTACCAAAAAGAAATGCAGAGCATCTGAAACAGGACGACAGCCGTAAGCAGGGACGCGGACAAAGCTCTGTGCCACGAGAGACTCTAGGCACTCAGGCTGTCAAGCCCAGCACAGAAACAGCATATTAATCAGACTCCAAGCACTCACATGAAGAGGAAAAAAAAAAATACAGAGAAATAGATAAATTTTCACATACAAGTATAATAAAACCCCACTGTTTGGAAGGTATGAAGTAATTCATAGTATAATGAAAGCACTTTCCTTCAAAAAACTTTTTAAAAGTTGCCTGTCATACAGTGGCACAGTTTCTAACCAACTTAAGTGTGGCTTCAGCAGCTTTTTGTTTGCTTTGTGGGCTCTCTGTTTTAAGACACTGTGCACTAGGTAAACATTCAACTAGAAAATTCAAATTTGAAAAATCTGAAAGTAAAGCTAAGGCAAGAACAACACCCTTTTGCACATTTTCACAATATCCTCTAAACATATCTCAAAATAAAATATTGACCAAATTAAATAGTCAAACCAGTCATCAGAATAATAACAAAAAAACCCACCAACAACAGCTTCCATCTTTGTGTAACTTCTCTTGCAACTTTTCTGTATCTATTTAACCATCCAGGTAAATATTTTTCCTACAGGATAAAGATTGCTGGCAATTTAGTCTTGATTTGTTGCATTAGATATGGATAATACCTTGAATTCCTGCTATTTCAGTGATTTGTCAGGTCTTTCTCCCAAAGCAAGCACTGAAAGTAGAAAGATTATTTTTTCATTTAATTGTAAATCTCCCTTCTCTTTCCTGCCCTCCTCCTCGACATCATCCTACCTCTGTCCAACTCTTCCCCTCCCAAATCTTAAGCAGCTTAGAGGCAGGAATTTGGAGGCCAAAGTCAAAACTGGACTTCCAAATCCCAAGTAAGTTGCAATTTTTAAGTGGCAGAGTGGTAGCTTTTAGGCAAGAAGATTAAAGCGTTCAAAAAACAGAATTCACTGGAGAAAAGTCAAGACAAACCAAAAAGAATGAATGGTCAGAAGAAAGGCACAACAACCTTCAAAAGCAGCTTGAGAAACTTATACACCAAATTACTACACAGTGGGCTAAAACAAAGCAAATGAGACCCTCTGTAACTGCCTGTATTCTCGGGGTTTTGCACTCTCTGCTGGTTACCTGGTGGATAAGTACACGTCTGTCTTTCTCCTGCATTTTTTGAGTTCCAGAAGTGTGACTAAACACCAACATAAATAGTACCAAATTATACACTGCCAGAGTGTCTAAGGCAAATAACAGAACCCCTGCTAAAATACCACCTCCTCAGACTTTTATTATATTACACTTTCTCATTATGCATACTTTTGAAGCTAAAGACCTTTGGTAATAATGGAATGGCTCTTAATACATATAAAACACATGTTCTAGTATACCAATACCTCTTCTGACAATAACATGTCTAATTTTTTTCCAGCACTCAAAGATATCTTGGAAAAAGAGTTTTAAGTAATCTTGAAAACTATTCCCAGAAGTAAAAGACGAAACCTTATTTTTTTTCCCCTCTACACACAGTCAATGGTATACACTAAAGCCCATTCAATCATTTTACAGCTTCAGTTCAAAGTGGAAGTGAAACCAAGTTAGAACACACCAGAAAATTTGACTATCACAAAGAAGGACAATTTTGCATAATTTAATCCAACCTAGAGGTGCTATAGAATCTCACTGACATTACTATTTCAACAAAACACTTTGATATAATATTAGAGCATTACATCCAAAACAGTAGGGTACACTTGGAAACAAGTGCATCAGCTGGTCTATAAAGTAAGAAACTACGAGTTCCTGCATATGTTAAAGAAAAAAAAAAAAAAAAAAAAAAAAATCCTCCAAGTCAACCAGCAGGGAAGAGACCTGCAGTCAGCTGGCTGGACGCCTGTAATCTTGATCCAAACTATCGGATTTGAAAAGAAGGTTCAGAAACACTTAGGGACAGCTTTCAACAGCACCACAACTTTACCGAAGCTCCAAAAAGGGGAAAAGCAAGTCAAAGAACACCACTGAGCAGAGCTATCAACCAGATACCTTTCTACTCCTTAATCCAAAGTTAAATGTATAGCAATAGTGTACGGATCCGCAAAAACATTTCAAAAAAATCTTATAAAAGTAGAATAAATGAGAACAAGATTGCTTAAATGTGCAGCTCTAGCTACTTGGGTTGGACAAACCCTGCTGGATACCATCAGTTAAAATACTGCAACTCAAGCGTGACACAATGTATAGAGACCTTACAACATCCTCTGTGAAAAAATATCATTCAATCACCATTTAGCTTCAAACTACCCCTACAAATTAGGATATAGCCAGAAGTCACTTTCTTCTTCTTTCTTCCTACTATATTTTTCTAATACAAGTTGAATGGATTTTTTTTTAATGCAATCTGAAAAGGGAAACAATATAATTAAACTGAAGCAACTGCAGCAACCAAATCCTTTTAACTTGGTAACAGGTTCCTTTGTGGAATTTTCCTTAACAAAACTAGTCATACGCAACTTTTTTTTTTTTTTTTAAATCATCTCTTTTTTCTGTCATCTTAATCCTTGCATTCAGGTCACATTCCTTGACTTTGTCACTTACACTGAATTGTTTCCATCATGTAGATTGAGATAGTTTATATGCAAACATTAAAAAATTAGTAAAAATATCAGCACAGTAAAGATACATTAGTTGTACAGCACACAGTTTTCCAGACTGCCAGAAGCAATTTGTAAACAATTATCACCAAAAACTGAACAGAAATACTGTGTTTGGATCTTTTTGCCTTGACTTACATTTTGCTTAGGGATTTTTTTTTTTTTTGAAAGAGAATAGAAATTGAAGTAAGAAAGATGTGTGGATCATTAGCACCTACCTGACATGCAGCAATTCTTATGCCTATTAAAGAATCTTACAAACTCTAGGTCCTGCTAGGCCTTTTAAGATCCCTGTTATTTCTGCCTTCCATTAGCTTGCTAAGTGAAAACGCTGAATGGACTGGGATATACAGAGGGAAGCCCTTGGAAACAGAATCAAACTGATTTAAATACACAGCTAGAACATGGACACTACTAACTGAGAGAATAAATACAAGAATAACAAGTTCAAAAAGTAAAAATTCTCTAAAGATGCAAAAAATAACAGCTATTAATTAATAAATGACCCAGCACAGATTTGAGATAAACTGCAGAATAAACATGTTTGTCAAGACGACCCCTTTTTTTCCATTTTTTTTTTTGCTTACTTGCTGTTAATTTGGGATGAATAAGGACATTTTCTCCCTCACAACTCTCATGACAGAACAGCTATCCTCCCAGAGCAGACTTGCCTTCAGCACAAGGAAGGAAGAAGCAAGCTCACTGCCAACCTCTCCACCACCTTTGCGGGCAGCGCTCACCTCTCCAGCAAGCAGATTCCCCCAGAAGGGCGCTGGCACGAGCGGCTTGCGCACACCCGGGAGGGAGCAGGCACAGCGGGTTTGAATTCAAAAATGCCACTTATGAGCTATAAACTCCCCTTGGCTCCAAATTTAGCTAGCCTAAGGGTTAACTCTTAAAAATAATATCAGACAGAACTTGAGTGCTGCTCCCACCATTACAAACCTGTGAAAACTGAACTATTGCAGCAGTAAAACCATCTCTGCAAGAGTGCTTTGCGTTAATCCTCAGGCCAGCCATAAGCATGTAGAGAATTGCATTAATACTTCATTAGCTTAAGATCAGTTGTGTTACGCAGCTGTCATTTTTTCTTTCCAGCCACTTGGCATCTCAAACAAAATTAAAGCTTTGAGTTGGGGTACATAGAACATAGAGACCTAAGTGGAAATATCAAATAGACCCAGCTAGACCCAAGCTCCCCCATCTGTTATGCCCACAAAGCTCAGCGGTACATGCTCCACAGGAAGGATGCTCACAGACAGCATCAGGAGGAGCAGGAGGTGGCAGCAACATGGGCAGCATTCAGAAACACCTCCAAGGAGCCACGTGGGATTCGGGTGGAGAGGCAGCACACTTAGACTCCTTACAGCTTAAGCAGTAATCTTCTGTCATGACCCAGAGGTACGATGCAACACCTAACTGGTGCTGAGCTCTGTATCAATAACCTTGCCCAACTAGGTGTCTATACCACACACGTGCAACACTTTTTAAATATTTGTAATAACACATCTCTGTCCCTTATCCAGGTTTCCTACCTATATACCTGAAGTTCTGCTAGGAGGGTAAAAGACAGACATGGATTTTGCAAGTTACTCTGGTGTTCATCTAGCTTTAATACCATTAAATGAATCAGGAGAAGAAGAATAGAGAGCCAAGTTCAGAGACTTCTGTCACCTATCCCAAGTGGTTTGTGGTGTAGAGGATGTGGAGAAGAAGGCAAAAAAGGTAACATCTCTTGCCTGCAATCTCTGCAGGAGTTTCACTCTGGGAAACAAAACGTGAAGGTGGTGCAGGCTTGCTGCTAACTGCATCTGGAGAGGTGCTGGCAGCAAACCAGAAACTGGTAGTCTGAGAGACAGAGAAAATGGTGTTTTTCAGCATCTCCAAACTGAGGCATATCTGCATGGCTTTGCATATGGGCAGCAAGTGGTATCTGCTGACCCACGTATTAGCCACCTGCCAGCATTATTACCAGGAAGAAAGTGCTGGGTGCTGTCGTTGCACAATGGAAATTATTTGCTAGGCTCAGCACAGGTCCTCCCCTGTAGGCACTTTTCAGCCTCACTAAGGGCACTGAAGCAGCAAGGTCCTGCACGAAGGGCAGCAGCACCATTGCGGTCAGCGCTGCGGCCCATGCCGCGCTCAGCCCAAGGGGCAGCTCCCTCTGCACTAGCACAGCCACGCTGCTCGCGGGCCAGGCCTGAGGCCCCACGCTGTGCACAGCCCACATCACAGCTCCCCACACCATCACCTCCTCTAAAGCACGCACCAAGTACATACTTGGCAGTAAAAAGAGCTTTCCTTATTATCTTCCCACTCCAGTTATTCAGGGCAAGCATTAGCTTAAGACAGCACTGGCAGTTTTTGCAGGCTACCCTTGCTCATTTGATTTCTGCTCGCAGCACCCTCGCTGGCAGCCCACCTCCTTGTTGCCTAATTTCACACCCACACAGAGAATGAGAAAGCAGAGTACGTAACCGACTGGGACCACGTGCCACTCCGTCCCAGGGGACATCTCCCTGCTGCTGTAGGGCAACACACAGGGATCTACCCTATGCCCCAAGAGCAACCCCACAGACCTATAGTGACCTCGCAGACCCCCATGCTCCCTCCTCACAGGCCCCTCCAAGCAACAAACCCCTCATGCCCTGGGTTTTGGCACTGTAGCATCTATACAAAGTAATAACCCAAATTCAAATTAGAAATTCTTCACTACTCCAAATACAACTTAACTTACTTCTGGTGAAGCAGCTTTTCTTACCATTTTTGAAGTTGTATTTAAAACAATTTCTTTTTGTTGAAAACACAAAGCAACGGAGAAGCCCAGAGCTCCAAATAACATATCCTCAACCATTCTGAGATGCTTCTTCAGACATAAACATGAAAGACTCCTCTATTCCAAATGGCATGCTGAAAACAATAAAGGGGACTTTTAATCCTGGAACACACAAGTAAGGCGGCTGGCTGCAGCCCAGAGTTTTCCAGTACTAAGTGGGCTGCGTCCTTTTTTCTCTCCTCCTCTCCACTAAGTACGATCCACTAAGACACAGACCTGTGTAACTCAAATGGAGCTGCTTAATAGAGCGAGCATGCAATATTTATTTTTATTTCTGAGCACAGTTCGCAATATTCCAGAAATAGATGTAGTAATCAAATCTTTTTTAGACGAAGTTTTCACTCGCTTTGCCCTGCTGCAGACACTTTTCCTCGGAGGCCAGCGGCGCAAGGCCGCTCTCGCACACGAGCCCATGTTCCACCCCCAGCCCGCCAGCCTCGGCAGAGCCCCACTTGGGAAAACACCACGGCCTCCACTGCAAGTTGGAAAAGGAAAAAAAATGCTGCCAATTAAGAAGATCCTGTGCCGAACAAGGTAACTGCACGTGCTCACTCCAACGGCGTACATACGATTACCACCAATAGCTGCTGACCTGCAACGTTTTTTTTGCACATCTGAAACCTTGGGTGTTTCCGGAAAACATGTCATATTTGCAGAGTTATATACTTAGGTACTTAATTACTTTTTAAATCCTGTCCAGTAACAGTTGCTTGTTTTTCCCCCTGTTCTTGGAAGGCAGCAGTAAGTTCCTGCAACTCTGAGAAAGCCATAAAAAACTGAGGAGCAGCAGCTCCAAGGACACAGCTCCTCCTCACACTCACATGTGCAATCCAAGCAGCCCAAAGGCACTGCTGGAAAGAGGGGTATCTGAACAGCATATAGTGTGCTACTGACTGCTGAAAAACTGTTACAGAAACACATTTCTGCTTCATCTGATCAGGGCCACATGACTCTGAAATCCCAGTGCTCTTACAAGTAAATGAGGCCGAGCTTTCTCGTCTAATTATACTGAACACTGTTCCTCCCCCTTCTTTAAAACACTTCAGCCACCTCGCAAAGTTCATCCAGTTCCAAAAGATCTTTACTTAAATAGAGTCGAGACAAGATTCCCGCTATCACATTAGTCTTGTAAGCTTTAGTTCACAGGCACAAAGTCATTGTGAGATGCAAGGCTAGGACCCCAGCTTCAGGAAATACAGATACAAGAAATAAAGATATTACAAATGATACATACCCACAGTCTCCAAAATACTCCTTTGCATTTATACATATTTTTCCACTACCGATTCTAAAAATACTGCAGTGAGGGGGAAAAAAATGCCCTTTTGCTAGCCAGAAGGACAGAACTAAATACTCACCCAAACATAAGGCATGTCATGTGCAGTAACAGCAGCTCTAGCCTACTTGCCACTAGAAGTATCTGAGGCGATTTTAAGCTCTGAATATGTGTCATACACTTTTTAAGCCCATTATTATAAACTGTGTCAAGAAGCAAATGTTACTCCATGATTCCAGCTCAAGATTTCCTCCCAAACCACTTTGTGGTAACTGCACTGACACAGCAGCCTTAGCAGGCTGGACTCGCAGACTACTTGCAGTCTGAGGGACTGACTCACTCAACTTTGCTTTCTGTTATGATCAGGTCAGGATTTATTGGATGGATCACAAATTAAAGTAAGCAGCTTAGGAATTTACATCCATGAGAAACAGTGCCCTCCTCCAGACAATTAAATCCATCAATTAATTTCCCAAGGTTGAGGTCTTTTACACTAACAGTGAAGCAAGCTTACTGGCATTTCACACGTGTGAAACCATTAACACGTAATATCCCAAAGTGTGAGTACTATTAGAGCTGTGATGAGCCAAAAACCTTCAGATGCCAACTGTTTGTTCATTTTTAGTTTAGAGAAGATATTTTAGATACTTTGCAACATAATACAAATCATATTTACAAACTGAAAGACATGAGTAGCCTTGTACATCAAGCTATAGTGATTTACAGATATTTACATATTGTCACTTTTCAAAATATATCATTATTTGCCTCAGAACTAAGTGACACAAAGAGAAGTAGGTAACACTCCAAGAGCTCATTTCTACTTGTTTTCATTTTCAGTTCTGCACACATAAAAAAGGCATTTTCATCCATCTCTAATTTAGCAGCTTTTGCTAGGTTTTCAATCTTCCCTTTTTCAACATATTAGGGAAGAGATAATAGATAGAAGTTAGAGCTGCCTAGGCTACTAAAGATACCGCAGACGATATTTTAAACACGAAATATATAAGTCACCTCAGCAATATGGGCAACCAGTTGAGATGTGTTTCTTTGTCAGAGAATCATGGAAGGAGCATGTGAATCTGAAAATGCAAGATGCAGTCCAACAGTATCACCACGCTGCATCACACAAAAGGAAGGAAGCAGAATTATAAAGACAATTTGCAAATCAGCAAAGCAATAAAAGCTTCAATAAAACTATGACTTGAAAAAGAATTTGTACTCACTAGAGGTCTTGCCCTGAAGCTGCCTTCACTCCCCAAGCAGCTTAATTTTCAGTAACTTAAAGTGAAACCAGACTCACACTTATTTCTGGTTCTTGCAGCTACAGCACAGGCTCTTAATGGCACAGCACATCAAAATTAAAGCAAGACAGAATTGACACACAGACAGCCTAAGTGAAGAAGCTCAAAAGAAAAACTAATGAGGCCCCATTAACGACAGAGGCACCAATGAGCGCACTTAATCAAAATGCCCGCATGCCGAAATGGGTGCATGGAAGGAGGGAAGCTGTGTTGGTGGCTGAACTCGGAAGCAGGGCAATGAAAAGTGAAAGGCAGCAGAATCGTAGAGACTGCAACAAGGCTGTTTCTTGGTCTACATGAAAGGAGCGGAAAGCCTTTATCCTGTTTTAAAACTGACCACCAGACCAATGCTTGTGGCACGTGCACACAGCGAGAGCTGGACCAGACGAGCAGGATGCCAGCAGCAGGGGTGCCACAATGCGCACTCCAGGATCCAGGCACATGCATCCCACATGCCCACCCGTTTGCCTGGTGAGCCCACTTTTCTGTATCTACATCACTGCTGCTACCTCTGCCTGCGAAAATGAGCCAGCACCATTTTGTTGCTCAGATTTACCTTGAAGGGTTAGAAATAAAACATGGGATCACAGAGCCAGAAGAATTTATAAAGGCCACAAGGAGGGCATCTCACAGAAGACACAGCCGCAAAACAGCAAAAGGCCGCAGAGCTGCCCAGAACTTCGCAAACGCAGCCACAAGCAACAGCGCATGGTGGCCACTCAGAAGTAACACGGAGAAGTGGCGAAACAGAACCAACAATACCCGCTTGTGGGGAAAGAGGCATTTTCAGGGATTTGGCACCCAGCACATCAATTCAAAAACAAGAACAACAACAAAAAAAAAGAACAAAAATCCCGGTACTTCAGTTGTTACTTCAGTAGTGAGAGGACCTTCTAATACTCCTCTCACAGAATAAGGCCTCTCAACTACTTTTCTCTGTTTTGGCTCTTTGCCCTCATGCAGCTCACAGGTGAATTGTAGTGATATTAAAATGGAAATGAATAAGTAGCACAGCAAAAAATGTAACAGTAGTTCTGGAATATTTAAATAAACAGAGTCCAAAAAAAGACTGAAGTGATTAGCAAAAGTTTTAAATGGACAGATCTTTCACCTATTTCACCTTTGTTAAGTGAGGAAGAATCACAGTGCAAATAATTCAGTGATCTTATCTCTATCAACATATGTGCTTGCAGCAGATTAATAAAATACCATCCAGCACCTTTAAAGCAAAAATACAATCTGAAAATCCTCTTTGTAAGAAGGCAAGTGCAGAATAATTAAGTCTTTGCCAGGCTGTTAGAATGCACTGACTTCCAGATATTATTTATAATAGAGTAGAGCCATAGGTCCCAGTGAACTCAGTGCTATATTATGCCATTCTCATTTTTTTTCTCTTCATGAACTTACAGGAAAAAAGTGTTGTCTATCTTTAGGTTCCAGCCAAAATAACGCATTAACCTAAAAGAGAATACTGAAATATAAAGCAGCTTGGCATCACTACAGAGCAAGACCAAGACCAACATTCATTACTGGATCCAGTTTTGTAGCCCCAGACGTGGTTCCTTATCACCTTTTGCTTAGTTTCTTAGCAGCATTTGAGTGGGTCAACATTTCAATACAATAATTTTTAGTTGCTAAAAGGACCTGACAAAGTAACAGTAAGAGTTTAGTTCTGATCGTACCTCCAGGCCCTAGCCAGGATCTGCCTCGGTGTGAGGCAGCAGAACACAGCAGCAGCCTCAGGGAATCGCTCCCATGCGGATCCTGCAGCCATCTCTGGTTCTTTCGTACAGAGGCGAGACGCTTCCATTACAGTAGGACACTGAACATGCCAGGAACCAACAAAAAACCCCTCAACAGGATCTTTCTGCATTACTCAGCACACTGAGGGAACAGGCAGAGGGAATGGACCACAGCAGCTTCAAAGTTTCTGATCTGCAGGTGAGCACATGCCAAACATGTGACACAGCACGTAAGCAAAGGCAACAGTACCAGCAGAAGTACTAAATTCCTAAAACCCACAAAATTGAGCACAGTGATTTTAGTCCACAGCAGCCTGACCTCACTTCACCCCATCTTGCACTGCGTTCACCACTCAGTCACAGCAAGCAGACGCATGCTGCAGCCCCAGGAGACCCCAGCACATAATACAGAATCACTTTCAGCTCTTCATTCTGAGAGCAGATTACCAACCTGAATGCCAAAGCTCAGAAACAACACCAGGACCATCCTGCTCCCTATCCCACAAACTGTTTTGGCTTAGGGGCCCCAGCTCTCCCTTCTCTCCTCCAAAGCAGGCTTGACCCCGCAGCTGCTGTCACTGATCTCTCCCAGCTGGAAAGGGTGAGGAACAGAGCCCACCCAGCCCTTGCAGGAAGAAGAAATCCTTACAGCAACTATAAGGGAGTGAGAAAATGGTCTGCAATATCATCAACTAAAAGAAAAAGCTTAGGAAAAAAATGTGCTATTTGCAGAGGAGAAGCAAAGGAGTGTAAAATATCTATGAGCACAGGCCCACGAAAGCTAACTGAAAGGCTATAACTACCACGTGTCAGATGTGCATGAGTCACGCAATCACTTAATTGTGCGCATGGACAAAAAAGTCAGTAATCCTGTAAGATCCTGGACTAGGTTTAATTTCGTATTATAAGCGTGAATTTACCACCTAAAAATTAGATTAGTACATTTTTCAAACATGCATTCTGCTATTTCAGAATTTCTTTTATTTTTGTGTGTGTTTCTCCAGCCAGTCAATAGAAGATATTGACTGGTGCACCCTAGCCCTGAAACTACCTAACAACCTGTGTCCCTACAACCTGTGTGGACCTAAACCACACTTTGAGAGAAGCTATAAGTTATGTGAAGATCTAATGAAATACTTACCACTAAAGGGAGGGAGGGAAGGAAGGAAGAAAAGCTATCTTTTTTAAGACTTGAGAATATTTACTTTGGAAATTTCCTGAATTATTTAAAGACGTAGTAATAAATAGAGCTGGATTTATTTAATTTGTTAGCAACCTGCTCCATGTATATCACAACTCATGTTTTTATAATTTCCTGCCTTGACTCTTATTGAGTATTTCTTTTCTCTTTATCCCTTAATCACATAATCTAAACCTTAAAAGCTGAGGCTGCATCCTTTCAGAGGGAAAAAAAAAAAAAAAAAAAAAAAAAAAAAAACAACAGCCATAGTTACGTCACTATAACATAGTCAGTGTCTGAGTCCTATCTATATTTAGTATCCTGTTTTTTCACAAACTCTCCTTGGCCCCGCTCCACCCCGACTCTCTAATCTTGTGTCTATCATCCAATTACTGCCCACTCATGCATTCCTCCTGGCCCTTCCTCCTGACCACGCACCGGGGTTGCCCTTTAGCGAGTGCTGCCTCATCTGTCTGGAATTCCTTTTCTCTGGCCTGAGTTCTCTTTTCAAGTCTTACCTTTGCATGCCCTTGTATGCATTAGTTTACAGTTGCTACTATATATCATGAACCCCTTCTTTTTTTTATTACAGCATTTTTTATCCTGCCCTCACTGACATTATCACAGACTACCAGATTATTTCGGTCTTTCCCACTTTTACATCCCATCTCTATTTTCTTTTATTCCATTCATAATACATTTCTTTCCTTTTCTTCCTGCAGGGTAGTTGTTACACTTTGTAGCATTAGTTATATTCTACCTATGTGTACATTTTGCAAGTTTATATAAATGAACTGTGCAATAGGAAATACAGTAATTTCAGCCCTATTCCCTTAACAGCAAGCAGATCCTTGGCTGTAACTGTGTCACACTGCTATGGCACAACAATAATGTCTTTCAGTAATATCAGCGTTGCTCCAGTCTTCATCTCATCCTTCTGCAGCGGAGCTCAAATGAGGAATGAATCGAACATTGCCAAGTTTCTCCTTGATACTTTGAACAGCTCTTAGCTTTTATTAAAAAATACAAACTGCTTGTAGAAATTACCTTCACACTTCCTTTGAAGCAGAATTACTATCTATGAAGTATGGAGATTTTATACTAAGAGAAGAGAAAAGTTAGACACAAAGCAGTACAAAGTAACTGATAGTCAGCCTGGGTAGCAAACAAAATGAATTGTGAATCAGGGTGGAAAGAGATTTTTCATTAAAACTTCCTTCTTTACGTTAAACTTGCTTGGAATGCAAAATTCACGTCATTTATAGAGTGCTTTTGTTAAGAGGAAATCTTTCCTGGCAGTTTTCATGCTTACTGCAAATTCTTTCATGCACAGTTTGTTGGATACCACATTCAAAAGAATGAACAACTCTTGAGAACTTTTAACTGTTTTCCTAGAATGTGATACAAATAAGTGTCTCTAGTATTACCGCAGTATATCTGAATGTGATATTTACCTTTTAAAGACCGTATAATCTTTTAAAGGCAAATAGCTTTTCATCAGCATATATTTAATCAGCACTTTAGAGCACAAACCCAAAATTGTTACATGCATTTCTTCTATTCAGAAATATCTCCTGAATCTTCAACATGCAGAGAGCTACGTGCTCTCTTGTGGTCACTTTCCTCTCTTTTTATTCTGATGTGACTCATGTAGCTGTGAGCTTAATTGGCATCACTTAAAGGAGTCTGGGAAGTTTCATATTGCTCACAGGGAATGTGTTACTACTGTATCTGATTGAGATCTAAATAAATTCCACATTTGGCCCAGTGAAGGAAAAAAGGCAGGATTTTGGCCTGTTCTTGGAAAGAAAAGTATACAACAGTTTAGCTTTTTGTAGGAGCTCACATAAAAAATAAAAATTGCTCTAGGGGTTTCTGAAAAGTGTCTTCCTGACTTCACACCATGTTCTCCCAAATGCACTTTCATGAATTGGGCCGTGACTATGGGAGGCTGATGCGTGCATCTTCAGTGTCCCACAGTAGCCTTGTTTGTACTAAAGTCATGCTAAGAGAAAGCACTCAGACCTTGCAAGAGGTATTCAATACATTTTGGGCAAATATATAAAACTACCAGCTTGCAAGATACTCATACACTAGAAGAGTGAGAAAATGAGATACTAAAGGCAAAAATTTACAACCATTTCCTCAGCTGGGAAAGTGAAAACTCGACAAATAAACTACAGAAAGTAAGTGCCCAAAATCCATCTCAAAGGTGTAATCCTTGGATTTTAATCAAACTGATAGTATTAACATTTTAAACACTGCATAGTATTTTCATTACTGCATTATCATCTATGGCAAGGAAGTCTCATCCTGTCTACCAGAAATTCAACGCATTAAATATCTGCATTGTTTAATGAGACCTAAAAATATTTAGCATGCTTTAAATACACACATATTGTTTTCAACGCCAGATATATCTTTCCCCCCCACAAAAAAAGAGATTTCATATATCTAAGATGCCCTTAACTTTATATTTATTCCTTTCATTGCAAGAGATAAAGTTCTCAACCAGAAAAGCCAGCATTGTCTATTTAGATAAGCTTCCCAAGAGTTCAAGCCAATTACCATTAATATTCATGATTTTTAGCCTGTCATGGAAGCAAATTAGACCTCACCTGGGAATACTCTGATCTACATAATTTGCACAGGCACACTCTTTTGCCCGTGGAAAATTGTACAAAAGACCTTGGTCACCCTAGTTTGTATTCACGTAGCTGGCCAAGTTTTGAAAAGATGCTCCTATACATTTAAAGTTCTTGAATATAGTCAGGGCTTGCTGCATGAAGAATACAAATGGTACAGAATACAAATGGTACAGAAATGGTACAGTAAGAGAAAAAAAAATGCCCTAACACATTGCCAAATTACATGCCTTGAATTCCTCTATCATACAAGAGTTAAATGAGTTAGGCAGAATGTCCAAGGTATATTTTGTAACTACTTGCTGGATTCTTCCTCTCGCAGCTGCATATTCCAAAATATACCAACTGCAACTCCTTCGTGAGCAATAGGTGAAGTACTGGGCAAGGATGGCCCGGCCTGCAGGAACAGGCAGCGCAGCTGGCCCTGAGAGGACAACTCAGGCTGAACATCGCTGACCTCTTCACTGCCTCCCTGGTTCCAGGGGTAGCATTACTTTATATGTTATAAAATATTTTCAATTCTGATGCTGCTAAAACACTAGACTAATTATGTCATCATTACTTTTACCAAGTTACTTCACTGTTAGATACACTGAAGTGTATCCGCTTATTTTCCGCATGTATACGCTTGCAGCATACCGAAGTTACCCACGTTCCAAAGGTGAATGCAAAAATAAAATTGTCTCAAAAAGTTTAAACTGGCTTCTATCAGAAATTATTCAAATTCATATTTGCTTTTCTCCAGCCTGTAGTAAAAGGCTGCAAAAGTGTAGAAGTGTGATTCATCTACTAACCTAGCCAGTCCTCCTTAAATCCCTTATTCAATACATCTGATGTTAGCAATTCTTTATGTGTATTTAATCTCTGATGATAAGACAAGAAATGCTAGATTAGGACACTATGAAGGAAAAGCCATTAAATGGGCCTTTGTTTTCAGACAGAGAAGGTAAAAGCATTCCTTGCTGCAATAAAAAGTGAATATTTACATACTATGCCCTAATTAAGATTTTTTTCTTTAATTCTACTGGCCGTCCTGGAAGACCCATAAACATTTAGTAAAATAATCTCAATTTATACTGCTTTGTTCTATGCCTTCAAGTGCCGTACATGGCTGTACTCCAGATCAAGTAGTTGTCCTCAAATGCCTCCTGATGAGCCCTGCCAGATTCTGTGGTTCAGAAGTAATTTAAAGGCAGAAAGCTGTAGCAAATGAGACCTAATGGAAAACAGAGAATGCTTTAGTTCATCCTAACTATTTGCAGAGAGAAATGGAAAAGCACAAAGAAAGAAAGGAAAAAGAAAAGGAAGTGCCAAAATGTATTTCTCTTTACACATGAAGTTAATGATTCACCAGAACTATTACATGGCATGTGCTGTGCCTTTTAATGATTTCAGAAATATATGATAAAAATTTGGAATAGAAAAACATTGTCCTCCTGGAATCATAATTTTGTTTTTAAACAGCTTTTCTATTTTTCTTTTTTTTCCCTTCCTTAATTTTTGTGTGTTATTCTTCACTTTCAGTCACCTGCCCTGGATAAAATAACTCCTCCTGGTCAGGGCAGAGACCATCAACCGCTCACTGTTAAACTCAGCCAACTGTTCATAACTCCAGCAGATGGTTCTCTTCTGCTGGCCAACAGAAACTTTATGGTCCTTTTCCTAATTTCTCTCAAGAGATACAGAAGTACAGAAGTTTCTTTATTTAGAAAGCAATCACTCCTGCAGTGTAGTGTCTCTCTCATGCAGTCTATTTTCAGTTCGCCACTTCCCCCCCACCTCCCCCCTTACATGTACACTGAAAGCATCAAATGGAAATACACAAGCTACTCGATGCCACCACAAGTCCTCTCGTCTGCAGGTTACGTCACTCTCTCAGACCCTACCCAATAACCAGGGTATCGCCGTGCAAAGCAAGAGCCCTCGCTCACCCCCAGGCAGCCCAACAGGGACAAGGATCAGGACTCAGAGCAGCAAGGTGCTGTTGCAGGATCTGGGGGACATGCAGGTGCGATGCCAGCAAGCACATAAGCTTTCAGGAAAAAGGTGCCAGAAATCCTATGGAAATTAATGGCACTTTTTGACTAAAAAGTTTTTTTTTTTTTTTTTAACAAAGCAAGCCCTTAAAATATTTCAAAAAAAAAATGGTAACAGCAAATTACAAGACCAATAGAGGTTCAGAAAACTGCAGACCTAATTATTCATGACTCTTAAACCACAAGATTTTTCTTGGATTCCCAGAGGTTTTTTCCTGCCTTAAACTGCAATATGGAAAACAGGAACCAGTTGTGGTAAAGGTATCTTCTCACAACTCTCAGCCCAAGTGAAGGTGGGACAAATTTTAAGTACATGCTAAGCAAAATGCTATTTTCAGTCCTCCTCTGTTCGGAGGACTGAGAATTAAGATTGCTGTGGCAGGAGTCTGTCCTACAGCAGCCGCCAAGGAGCTTCCCTCAGTGCGTAACAAGGCTCTGCTGCAGACCCTGCTGCACTTCATCCGCACCCTGTCCCCCAGCCCGGAGACGATGCCGACTTCATTCTTTCAGTTTTCTCTTTCCTCGAAGCTTTCGACTACACCAGCAAGAACTCAAACTGATTTTTATTCACAAAATGCTCAAACACGTTTTTCTCAACCCTCCCAAAATAATTTTTCCTTGGGATGAACACAAGCATAACAGTTTTCAAACTTGAAAGAATTCATCTGGCAAAATACAGAAAAAACAGAAATACGTGGATATTTCAAATACAGTCGAACTACAGCATATGCTACAAAGAGACAGGCAAACACATACATTTTAATAACACTTTAGAAATAAATTTTAATCTGAGCCATTATGTTTGCCAAGTTAAACTTTTGTAAGATATTTTAACGGCTTCTTATGACACATTTTTAAGCATATCTATAAATTATGGTTTATTCAAGGTTCCAGTGTAAAGTGCCTAATCTGGGAGCATGTACTGTATTTAATCAACAATAATTTTATATAGTACAATTTAAATTTCAGATAAACTCCTCAGAAGGGTAATTCTTATGCTCAACTAAAAAGAGGTGCACAAAAGTGTACTATTTTTAGTTCTCTATTTAGCTTTGAATTTTTGTTACTTCACTAAATCTTCAGTAAGGTTTTAGATGGCTAAGCATCTTTTTTATTATTTATGTCTGGTCAAGCACAGAAAAAATTATGAGATCTTGCAGAACAAACAGAGCAATCAAATGATTATGGAATAGATTTCCATAGTATGATAAAGATCATATGGTCTATTATATGATAATATCCAGCGAGAGCACCCTGGATGTTGGGGCTAAAAATTTAAAAGATAATGGCAGGGTAGAACAGTAGACTGATAATCTCTAACAATGGACACACTACACAAACTAATTTTCAACTGGTACCCACTTACTACTTCAGTAATTCTCAAACTTAGAGCAAGATTTAATTATGCTTTTAAAACAAAAAGAAACAATGCATATACTACTTTCAAGATGCTCAAGCTTCAAGGAGATATCTAGCATTGCTATGCAGTCAAGTGACCAAGAACAAAGAGACAGTAAAAAGAAACAAAAGCATTTTCAAAAAGGAGGGAAAAATACCTCACTCCTCCTTATGCTTATTCTGATTCATTTCTCTCATCTGCAGCAACTGAGAAGAACGGCCGGATTCTCTGTATTTATCTATAACCCCAGCAACTCTGCCCAGCTTCTGCCTCGAAGTGGCAAGAGCTTCAAGCTCTAAAATTTAGGGGGAAAACTTTCCCTACTCAGGACAGTCCTCCCATGAGGATACCCCTTGTTAATGCTCTCGATTCTCTTTGTTAATGTTCTATCTTAGTATTCCTAGATTTAAGATACACTTAAGAGAACAGGAAACAAGCATTTACACAACAGTCAACTTGTTCAACACTCAGAAATAAAATTGTGTATGGAATGAGGAAAGATCTACAACATTACTGAGCTGAAAAGGAAGGTATGAGAGCAGTAATTAACAAGAAGTTCATCAGGACAGAGAAGGAAGAAAATTGAAAAAATCTAAGAAATCATTTCAAACCTTCCCAGGAATTGCACAATTGTATATTTTCAAAAGTGGCAATAAAACATTACATGTAAAGATGACTTTTTTCATAATACTATCTGAAAATAATTGATACTTTTAAATTATATGACAGAGATCATATTTTAACACAAAAGACAACAGGAAATGTATTTCTAATGTCCAATTTAGATAGTAAACATGATTATACTGTGGATATTCTCATTGACACCAAACTTAACTGCTAAACACATTTTATTTCTGTACTCCAACATGATGCAGCTAACTCTCACATTGTCACAAGGAAGATTGTTGGGAAAAGACACATGCATGTGCTCATCCTTTCATGAAAATATGCTCAAATACATTCAATTTTGCATTAAAAAAAGTCAGTCATACTGCAAGAGCACAACATTTTTTGGTTGGATAGTTCAGTTTGGCTGGATAGAAATTAGAAGGCTGAATTTATATCACAGTAAATGCATTTTAGTTTTGTTATGGTCATTTTCTCTCAAAAGAACTTATTTTATTAATATGTATCAATAACTCTATGCTCCATAACTAGCATTTTAGTAAGAGAAAAATGCAAAAATACCACTGTAACAGAGTTGCAAAAAATCCATTTAGTTTTTAGATTCCTTTCTGTTGTGTTGCATGCCATTAACTCTAGACATATGTACCGGCACAGAGACAGATGTGCAGAGCATTCCCCATTCTAGTGACACCCGCTGCAAGCAGCTCCCCGGCACAAGGCCAACTACCGCTCTGCGGCCCTTCCGCCTGAGCCTCCAGCTTGACCTTAGGGGCTTGCAAATTTTAGTAAAATCTAATCTTTGAAAAAAGATATGCTTTCCAAGTACATACCTAAATTAGCATTTTCTCCATAAGCTGGATACTTTTGGTTTATTTTTAAAAAATTCACTAAGGTCAGTCTTCCTTCTGACCTGAAAAGGAAACAGCCAAAAATGGTGGAGAAAGACATGAAAAGACTTGCTTTCAGTGGAAAAAACGTTTTTAGCACCTTTATAATTAAATTTATTCAGTTAAGCATTTTTTAAATGCACTGCAAATGTTAACCCAGTGCCTCATCTGCAAAATAGGAGCTCTGAAATTCTGAAATCTATTCTGTTGAGCTGTTTTCAGCTGCATGTAATTCCAAAAGAGACTCAAGGCTTGCATGTAGCTGTCATTAAAACAAACAAACTTGAAATGTTTACCAAGTTAATCACTTTAAGCCTAACTCACATGGTCAGGTAGCACTGCTAACTCAAAGCATCAAAAAGACAAGCAAATAGTTCCTATCAGCTTTGAGAGAAGAGCTGTATTTGCATGCTAAACATATATACAGACAACAGTCCCCTTATTCAGCTGCTAGCAGGAAGACAAAGCAAGCTGCTTCTGTATACTGTGGCCTATCAAACAAGAAGAAAATAAAGTATTGTTTCTGATAACCACTAATGAGATCCGTACACTGCCATCAGGCATATTCCATTAAATTTCGTAGGCAAATTCCACTTAAACAGTTTACCATAAACTCCTTCATATAGAAACAAAATTTTATCATCAGCAGAGATGCATCATTTATTAATGTCAACAGCAAATTTATGCAGCTGTTTGAGGAAGGTCATAATCAACTAATTAATTTACAAGGTACTCTTACAAATATGATTATAGTTTTATAAATACAGAAGGGCTAGCTAAACAACATGGGAATGGTTTATGTGGAATATTATCTTAACACTATTTACTATTAATATCAATTTCTTACATTTATAATTATTTTGCTTTTATTAATGGCTTAACTTCCTAATTCTCTACATTCTAAAATGTATTTATCAAATTTATTTTCACAAATGTCAGTAAAACACTTGGAGCCCTTGAGACAACCATTAAGTCTTCTAATTACTCTATACAGATGTTAACAATAGAAATTGAAGGAATTAGCACATCAGTAGACAAATCTACAAGGCTTTAAGCAAATGCACTTTTTACTTTTATTTTCTTTGCGTGATTGATAAAACATTGCTCTCTGCAGAGCATACTTGCTTTGAACTCCAACAATGGTAACTCTACAGTTCCAGCTGCTTTTGAAGTTGCACTAAAAGTTAATACCACATGTTTGTTTTATTTGTTTTCCTATGCTGCCAGGGAAATGCATTTAAATAGTACCTCAAAAAAAAGTTTACACTATGTAGTGTCTACGGCAAACCAAAATCATTTGGAGAACACTGATGTGGCAGACTTGAAACCACAAAAATACATTCATTATACTCCTCAGTTCTATGTTTTCCTAACTGTTTGTATAAACAAATAAGTTAAGAAGTCTTCAGAAAAACTACAAAAAAATATAGTATTTATCTTCTTCTTCAACAGGAATATTAATTCCTTCTAAGTTAACATGTAATAATGCTCCTAATATGAACAGCAAATCTCAACTTAATTCTGTGAAGTACAGACTTCAAATTAAGGTCCTAATGCTATAGTTCATTTCAGGCAGGCAAAATCATGCAACTGCACTGAGAGACATTAATTTAATTACAGCTACTCATATGCTTAAAGTTATAAATGTGTTTAATTACATGGTGAATTAAGCCCAGACTTGGATAAACTATGCCTCAAATTCATTAGTGACCTGTGCTTTCCCAATTAAATTCATGTTGATATTAAAACATCCATTTCACATGGAGACAGATTCATTTAGACAATCTCTCCAAACAAGGCAAAATATTTTGGGAGGTACAAAGACTGACACCACTCCTTATGGAATGAAAAGTATGAAGCAGATATTGGTTAGAAATTTTAAATATGCTTCCACAGGGCTTCTAGAGTTGGATTTTCACTTTTTTTTTCTTTTTCTTTTTTTTTCCATTTCTAAAAATGCACAAGAGGAACTGGCTGTGTTTAAAAAAAAAAAAAGTAGTTTCAGTAGGGTAAGATGCCTACTGAGCTCCATTTGTCTGCTTAGGTATTTGAAGTAAAAAGAAATCTGATTGGGTGACTATTGTATATATTTGGCTATCTTTTAAAATCCAAATGCTATGATTTCATCTTCGTATAAAATGGTGATGAAGACTTTCTGAAGAATAAATACAGAATATGAAAATTAAAAAATTCACTTACTTGAGGTGGGTTGAATGTAAAATAACATAACCCAAAAATAATAACAGTCCTCGTGCATTAAGTTCACTCTTCTTTTTATTAATTTTGACAGACATGTGAAGAATGATTTGATCATGTTACTAATGTTACTAGGTATAACATTAGCAGAACCACACCAAAATCTATTTTCTGATCAATACTTTATACCCTTCAAGGTACAGAAGAGCTACCTGTCCTACCTGAGATGGATTGATCAGACATTCCTCCCACAAAAACCAATTTGTGAATATGACTATTCTGCTCTCGCCATGACTACTGGTTCATGTTGTGCCTTGGACTGCATCCTCCTTGCACAGGAGCACCCTAGGATGAAAACACACTTCATGTTTGTATNTAATGTTACTAGGTATAACATTAGCAGAACCACACCAAAATCTATTTTCTGATCAATACTTTATACCCTTCAAGGTACAGAAGAGCTACCTGTCCTACCTGAGATGGATTGATCAGACATTCCTCCCACAAAAACCAATTTGTGAATATGACTATTCTGCTCTCGCCATGACTACTGGTTCATGTTGTGCCTTGGACTGCATCCACCCTAGGATGAAAACACACTTCGTGTTTGTATGGTGTTTACATCTGATTCTGGTCTGTAGAGATCAAAATTGAGCAGCTACTTATTCCCTCTTCCCAGTGCAGAGGAGATGCATGACAACTAGTCAACATGTGCAGCCAACACAGACTCGGAGATTATTGTAATTCCTTACTTTCGGCTGGTCTCAGTATTTTATTACTTTTGTTTGAAACAGGAGAAAAAGAGCCGGGGAGAAATGATAACATCATGTCAGTGTCTCCTGGAGCTCATCCTCAGGGAGAGCACTTGAGGTACCACTCCTTCCTGAAGACTCCCTCCAGCCCCCTGTTCCAGCCCTTAATCTCGGAGTAGATGGGCTCCCAATGCAGGGTAGCAGCTGTTTACATTGATTCGGAAAAATCCTTCCTGTGGTGGCTTGCCATTTTATGAACCCTATGACTGCTATGCCAAAGACAGAGAACATAATGGATCACTGAGACCAGAAACTAAATAGAAAGAACCCAAGAGAAAATAATCCTTGTTTCAGTAGTAGATTTGAAAGTAAATACATGGACCTGTAAGCCCTTCTCCTTGTTAATATTAATCTCACATACTATTTGATATCTTAGAAATCTTATTATAAGTATTTCAAGGGATCCTTCATAGAATTAATGTATTAATCAGCCATGGGTCCAATGACCTCCTTTAAGCACTGAAAATAAATGTATGGAATATAATTTTCATATCCAAAACCAGGTCTTAATCAATGAGGACTGTGCTTTACAGATTTATCAGAATTTGTTTTTGTGTTTTCACACACCTATTATTAAAGGAGTGGTATTGCATTTTGCCACTGAGCCACATATGCAGATATCATCTGAAATTTCTTAATCCATTTTCAAAATTTTGAACACATAATGTTTAAATGATACCCAAGGAAAAACGACTAATCCCCTCCGACCCCTCCAAGCTTAGAAAAACAAAGAAACTTTACTAGTGATTCCACATTGTATCTCACAGGACTAAACACAAGAAATAGCATGAAAAGAATGAAATACTCCTGGAAGAATGTCAGGAAGTTTTAAAATTACATTTTGAAACACAAACAAGAAATATTAGCCAGAATAGAAATGTCTGTATGCCTAACAGACACATGGGGACCTAATGACATGAAAAAGATCGGTATTTAATCTCCATATATGTTTTTTAAGTGTTACATAACCAATACAGTGATAAAACAAAACTTTCTAAGTGTCTTTCTACATGTTTATAGTTTAAATCCATTTTAAGATCAGATCCTAAGTAGCCAAGCCTTCCATAAAGTTAAAAAGACAAATAAACAGCTAACATATGGGGTCTTCAGATTTTGATGACTGGCCTCCAATTCTTCTTGATGAGCTTAAATGCAACTTCATAGCTCAGACTCCAACTTCAGCCAAAGACCAATACATTTTGCCAGCAAGTTCTCAAGTGAAGGCATATTCAACTTTCATGGCTTTTGTCAAAACTGAGTAATAGTGAATATGATTTAGAAGAGATGTGACTTCAGTACTCAGTAAAACATGAACTACAAATAAACCACTGTACACTCAAATAATGCATAAGTTTCCCAAGAATGTTAGTCATTTATTTTTTCAAAATATTTATTTCAATTCCAGATTTTGCTATGAAAAATAAACCAGTTCCCAAGTACATCTTAAGCTCCCTCTGTTATGCAATGAAAACGGGATATATTCTGTTCAAAAGCTTTCACTGAAATAATATGAAGCAAAGACAGATTTTTCGTACTCAAGTTTATGGAATGCTCTTTTTTGTTCTAATACCAAGGGCTATCTGAAATTCTATCATATGAAAAAGCACAATGAAGTACCAATTCATCTATTATCTTATTAACATTTTTGTTGTAGTTTTTTTGGTAAAAAAAAAATCAATAGTCTTATATTTACTGGTTTATATATTTTTTTAATAAGTGTTATCTTATATTCCATTAAAATTATATTAGTGAAAATATTTCTTTAAAGTTTTAAGATATCTATTTCACATACATTGCAACATCACATCACATATTCCTCTCCTCTTTGTTTGATGAATGCAGACCATACAGGCTTTGCCCTTACATCCATTGCTGTCTTATAACATCATTTGAAATGTGCATTTTTTGTCATATTGCATAATTACTAAAAATATGTAAGAATATGCAAGAATCATGCAAAAAAAGAAAAAAAGAAAAAGAAAGAAAAGAAAAATACAGTCAGCTAGAGCACTCAAGCTATTAAAAAAAAAAGTTTAAGGCAAAATTCAGCTCCTAATTGCTCCCCAGAAATGAATGTGTGAAGAATAATAAGCTAACAGATAAAAAACAAAGCCCCTTAGAGACAATAACTTTATGGGGATATTGTTGTTATAGTAGAACCACCATTTTTCCTATTGAGATTCACATCTGAATAATTTATAGCAAATCCAGTAACTGCATTTCTCACAAATTTTCCAAGTTCTGCAGATGTTTGGTCTTTCTTCACTGAACAGTAGATGAACAAAATATAGAAGCAAATAAAATTCCTGGTAAGAATAAAAGGTAAAAAAAGATGTATTTTAAAAACCTTAAACTCATAATTATATAAAGATGAAATTAAGCTTAATTTTAATTAGCTAATTAATTAGCTTTTATCCTATTCATATAAATTTCCTATTCTTCCAAGTGTACCTTCTCTACATTTGCAAGACTTTCTCAAACGAGTGTTTCTTGTGACAGTGAGTTGCAAACTAACAAATACTGAATAAGTGGATGAAAAAAAATTAAATATATATTTTTTCTATCAACCAAATTAAGTCATTAAAATTCCTTTACTAATATATGAAATATAAATTAAGGGAGGGGGGGCACAAATACTACACTGCACAAATTGTTTGTCTCTCCTCCACTTCCCCAGCACACACTCCTTTCAATGACTTTGTCAATTAAACGGCTCCTTGTGGTCAATGTGAACCTGCTTTACAAAGGCTGGTCATCTTCCCCACTAGCTAGAAACATAAAACTTAGACTGGGACATTTCGGGTAAAACAAGGCCAGCCCTCTGCTACCACATTAACTCTAACCTGTAATCCCTTCTAAACACACACACACACAAATTAAATAAATAAATAAATCAAAACTTTGCCTCTCGGCCTATCAGACAAATTTTCTCATTCTCACTATGCAATAATCTTTTCCAACCCTCACTTAGAGATTGAGGATTTGGGAAACTGGAATCTTCTGTCCAACAGTTACGTAATTTGCCTTATGGCAGATCCCTTTGCTCAGTAGACTGAGTACATTATCTCAAAGCAGCCCTCTCCTGCTGTTCAGTTTTGATAAAATTATAAGCAGTTACAAAAAACTTAATCAGATAGATACCTGGGTATTGAAGTTACTAAGAGAAATAAAACATATAGTATAAGAACAACATTACTCTACATCTGCATTTCTCAATTTAAAAAAAAGTAATTCAAGATAGTGGATGCCTATAAAGGTATGACAAATTCACCTTGTAATTTACCTAAATTAACACCGTGCAAGGGCTAAAGGCCATCTCCTAGATCCAGAAAGACCAGCATCGAGTTCCCACTGAATTGCTGCTGCAGTATGCTTTGTATAGTCCCTAAAATGGATCTTCAACTGCCAAAACTCAAAAAAAAAAAAAAAAAAATTCTTTGCCTGGCTCTTGTAACAAATTCATCCAAAATAACTCTCTTAAACCGTGTCTTCCCCTTTACAGCTACTTAAAAAAGAGCCTTATGCTTATCATAGACTGCCACTGGATTCATCAATTGATAACAGCAAAGCTATTTGCAGACTCACATAATGTATTTTTGGTACTCATTTTTAGGTGAAAAAACATGCAAAATTGCAATAGTCTGGTCCTATTACAAATGTCATATGTATAGGTTAATAAAGCATTCTCCAAACAAGGCAATCATTAACCTACAATTACTAGAGAAACAGTTTCTGAGAACGACTATTTCTGAACTAGTGTAAGTGCTAAATCACTTGAATGTTAACATCCCTCTTCACACTGGCATCTGGCTGAAGTTTGTACTGTACTCGTATTTAAGTTTCCAAGTACCACGTGGCCGTAAAGATAAAGAGCCATATGCTATTGAAAATATTTAGTGTTGATAAAGAGCAACCCTATTGGTCTAACAGACCTCTGTAAGGAGGAAAACTGCACAGCAATAAAGTGGGTTGCAATCAAATCTTTCTGTCACTAGGCAGGCAGAAAGCAGCAAACGACAGATTTTTACAAACTGGTTATATGCTAGCACATCTGAAGCTACTTCACATCTTCAGTGAAGGAGCTTTGTGTGGAAACAAATTTGGCACTTAGGTTTCAAGGAGTAACAGCAATATTCAAGACTCAGTTCATTAGTACATGATAGGGATGCAAAGTGAAGCTCTGCTGATTATAGATACAAAACAGAGAGAGATGCCAATCTGATAGTCACACTATAAAAGCTCTATCAAGAAAAAAAAACAGTATGAGAGCAGCATCCTACACAAAGACTAGGCTGTGACTGAGCAAACCTCTCTGAAGGTAGGATGCCAAAATTCATTGCTGAAAAGATGACAGTAGTTTAGAAATTTTAAAAAAAAAGCATTATTTGTGTAGTAAATACAGAAAAGAGACATCTGCAAATTATCCTCTGGCAGTACCTCTTTATATGGATTACAGATGGAGATCGGAGCAGCTGTATTACTAACTTGGATACCTCTATTTAGTCTGAAAGTCCATCTGCAGGAAGAACGCAGATCTTTGTTACATCTACCAAAATATCAATATATTACCCACAGAGTTAAATCAATTCAGCTCAGTCATTGCTGAAGCAAAAACAAGTACCTGAAAACTCCTCTGAGTCTATAAACATTGATTCCACAAATCTGTGCCTGATGACTCACCTTCAGCTAAGTTCACACCCAAGTAAGAGAAGTCTCACTGTTTCTCTACAATGATGAAAAGCATTTCCATGTGAGATCCTGCTCTACTCGAACATTAGTTTTATAAAGTACCAAATAGTCTTCGGGCACCATGAGAAGTTCTGCATAATTGGAGATAAACTATGCTCACATAAACAAACTTCTTTTGTTAAATACTCTGCTTAACCTTCTTTGTCAAAATCCTCTGAAATCAGTATGTGAACAATGGAGGTATCATTACAAGGTATCATTACTGTGAAAATTAGTGAATTCATTTATTTTAAAAAATTAGAAGTGAATTCCTTTAAATAATACTTTCATTTGATTAATTATCAAAATCTGTGTTGCTATGAAAACTCTGGAAGTACCAAGAAATAGTCAAGATAGGTAATTCTTCATGTGTGAGCAGTGATCACCTGAGAAATTCAGGCAGGCTGGTGGGCTGCAAGATGAGATTGTCAAGTCGAGCTCTTCAGCTCACTGCCTTAGCCACTGTCCAAACCATTAAGTCACAACTGGAAATATATACCATTCATGTTATAAAGAAGTCACACTTGAGATTACATGACAATGACAGGAGACAGAAAAAGAATGCATCTATAGATCATTTACTCACCGCTGAATTATGAATATGGGCAAACTTTTAAAAATCACCATTTTTACTCAAATACTCTAGCTATAGTATGACCTCATATGGAATTAACAATATATTACAACTGAAGAGGGCAAAGCAATCATGGAGCTATTCAGAATCATTCAAAGTCAAGAAGTCTCAAATGCACTGCCTTCACTTAGGGTCTTATTTTTCCGCATGAGTGATACCTTCTGCACAGCAGCCAACACCAACCAGATCATGTGGCCCATGCAGCCAGTTGCATATTTTGTTTCCCTAATGAAATGTAAAAGTAGCTATCCATCAATGTTGACACAATGCAGAAAATTCAAAGACCTATTAACCAAATCAAATTTGAAAGATTCAATTAGTCTCTAAGACACTTCACACAGCTGTGCAGATCTGCAAGTCTGAAGTACCAGAACTTTTTTTGTCATGGCTTGAAAAAAACACCCATGTTGATTGTGCCAAGACTCTCCATGGAAGAGCCCATGAGGAATCTGGCATCCTATGTCTTGCTAAAGGACCTCACATCTGGCCCTTGTAACTTGTTTGTCTCTAATTGTTGTACCTGGTGCCCATTGCTCATCTTTGCCCATGCAACTGGTTGGGGCATGTATTTTTCCCAGTAATCCTTCATTGCAGAGCTCAGTTCTATTGTGCCTTTATTTGTCATGGTGATCATACCCACAGCTTTCCTTTCCTCTTTCCTATGAAGAACTTTTTAGGTAAGAGTGGATCCCACGCTCTTTAGTTCAGGGGTACTTAAGGATCCTTTAAAACTTTAAGAGTTCCTATTTTTTATTCTAAAAGTATTTGTATTCTGCAGTGTTTGCAAACATACAGTGCAGCAATAAGTGCTGTTTTTGTGGACCCTTTGCTCTGAGGAGACCTTTATTTTCTGCATCATTCACAAACGCTCAGTGCAGGACTCAGCCTCCAAGCAGGTCAGCTGGGAACTTGTATTTTGCCTGACAAATTCTAGCCATTATATTAAAGTTAATTCAACTTCTTGCATATTACCTAAACTGATATTTCAGTCTAGAACAAAGTCATCAATTGATCCTTGCCAAGTACCCTTGAAGTTTCCAATTTTAAGACTGGCTCTTCAGATCTGTCAGACTTCCCTGTCTGCAGGTTTTTGTGTCTACACAAAAATGAAATAGGTGAGAAATGCAGTACAACTCAAATTTCTGTCGTACAGTTTCCTCATTAGTCTCCTCTCTCCAAAGTAACTGAATACTACTTAAAAAATAATTGTTTTCACAACTATTTATTTCTCCTTTCTTTAGGTCCATGCCATAACTTGCAGCACACTAAGTTAAGGACTTTTAAAGGTCTTCTTCATTTCCAAAGATTTCTGTTTTTCATGGGCTTTACTTAGCCCAGTCCTCCATTAAATGCTCTCTATTGCCTTTCTCTTGGTGCATGTCATTGAGAGATCACACGCACCCACATATTTTGACTGCAACTTGCTTCTGGGCTAACTCTGTAGCACAGTTTCAGTGACCTTGTTCATAACAGGGCAGCTCATTTTACCTGGTCCTCTTGATAAACAAGAGGTAACTAAGTCGCCTGTTGTTCCCCTCAGAAATCTTTAACCTCTTTCAGCCCATGTTCACACTCCTGTCTGCCAGGGAGCTCCCAGGGAGCCTGCCTTTCCTAGGGGGAAGGGCTTAGACAACATCCTCCTTGGTTGGTCTGTTTTGGTCAGCATACCTTTATCCTTCACTGCGTATTGCTTACAAGGAAGATCTCTTACTAAAAATCTCAGCAGAGGTACACACTAATACTACAAAATAAAGACAAATATGTTTAACCATAAGATAAGACTAAAAAAAAAAAAAAGCTTCGTTTCTTAGCCCACGAACCTCATACACATCACAGCATAAATTACTTAAAAAAATCAGGCAGAATGAGTTTAACCTAAACCTTTAACATAGCAGTTAGGATAAAAATAATCAGTTTTTGTCATGTGCTCAGTTATTAATGTAGGTCAGGTAAGTAAGAACTGATTATGTAAAGCAGGAAATGAAAACAGTCCATATATCGCTAATATTGTTACTGAAACCTAAACTTCCATATTTCCTGCCATTGTGGGTTTAATGATGAAATCCTAATGTTGCACTAAAGTAACTGCCATGTTTAGTTTCCTAGCTGTCTTTAAAGGAAATATTAAAGAGGATGGAAAAAAAAAATTGGAGGATTTTCAAGTTCCTTCTACTCATCAGTGCATAGTAGACACCTATGTAATGAGTTTCACTCTGGACTCTGCTCCAGCTACTTGAGGTTTAAGAGAACAGAAAGATGATTGTCCCAAGGGAGCTATTTTGTCCAGCCTGTCAATCTATAATCCAATAGCCCAATCTATCTCTGAATAGAAAATTTGGCATAAGTCTACTCCTATATTTGTAGGGAGCAGAAAAGGCCAAAGGAGAAAAAAAATCCTAACCAGATATTTTGGTTCTGTGCTCATTGCAGAAGAGATCAGGCAGACCCCCAATTGGGGGTCCAGTCTGAGATGTGAGCATCAGCGATAAAGGTCACAGAAGAAGTATTGGCAAAGTGAACAGTAACCCATCACAAGCATGAGATGATGTTCCCTTAAGTTCTGCAGGAATTCACGTGTGCACAACTAAGTTGTTATGGCTCACATTAATGTTACCCATTACTTGATCCAATTATTTGAAACTATCTCTGTACTTAAAAAAAAAAAAAAACAACAACAAAAAACCAAACAGTGAGATAGCAAACACAAAGTTAATCTCTTAACAGGGCTCCTAGGGGGATGCAGAGAACCACAAAGTAGTTAATATGATGTACATATCGAACAAATTGACAGAAATTGTTATATATAACATAATTCTTCAAATACAGAGCTAGATACAACATGCTAGGGAAGAGTCAACAAGGTAATTGCCTCATAAATCTATTAGCATTGCTACCAGATCAATGAATGCGAGGACAAACATGATCGGATCAATAAACTAGTTTGAACTTCAAACAATGAAATAACTTGTTAGAAGATAGGAAATAAAAGATGATAGCAAACATTCAGTTTTCTTAATGAACGTAGGTCAATACTGGCATTACACAGGAATTTGTGTTGGGACACAGCTGAATAAATGGGTAGGAAAATGGTGAAAAGCAGTAAGGAGAAAAGTTGAAGGAATGAAGTTATTCATGGCAATACAAACACCAGCTCACTGAAAGAATTGCAAAGACTCTCACATAGCAACAGAGCAGCTAGCAAAATGGAAGGCAAACTTCATCGCTGGCACACAGAAAGAACTGCAGGGGGTAGTGATGAGGATGGGTGGGAAGGAAGCAACTCTACAGAGCACAATCACAGAACTGTAGGGGTTGGAAGAAGCCTGTAAAGATAAAGATACCTCCCCTCTACCTGTAAAGACAAAGATACATTCTCTAGCACCCCGTACATTGCCCCCAACTGTTCTGACAGCTTTTGAGTATCTACAAAGCTAGAGACTCCGCAACTCCTCTGGGCAACTTTTTCCAGGGCTCAGTCACTCTCAGAGCAAGGAAGTTTTTCCTCAGGTTCAGATGGAATCTTCTGTGTTTCCGTTTGTGTCTGTTGCCCCTTGCCCTATCATCAGTCACCACTGGTGAAGAGCCTGGTCGCATCCTCCTTGCGCCTCCCTTTAGATACTTGCAAACACGTCCCCCTCAGTCTTCTCCAGATGAACTGTCCCAGCTCTCTCAACCTTTCCTCATATGAAAGATGCTCCAGCTGGACTTTTGCTGGACTTGTTCCAGTAGTTCCACATATCTCAAACTGGGCAGGCCAGCACTGGGTGCAGGGGGAAGAGCAGCTCCCTTGACCTGCTGGTAGCACTCTGACTAGTGTGGCTGATGGTATCACTGGTATTTTTTTTTGCCATACGAGCACATTGCTGACTCATGATAACATGTACTAGTGCACAGGATACAGTATACTGTATGGTGCTGGATGAGCTATGACCACTATAGAAAGAGACCTTGCATTTATAAGGGACACGTGTAGCTTGGTTTCAGCAGCAGTCAAAAAAATGTTAGAAATTACAAAGAATGCATAGCAAAAGAGAACACATCATTTTGCTACTATTTAAATGACAGATATTGCATACTGAATATGCTCTCTATCTTGCAAGCAGTCCTGGAGTCTCAAAAAGATGCAACAGAACTAGAAAATGCATGAAGAAAAACAGCACAGAAGATCAAAGGTATGAGATGACTTTCATACAACTAAACAGACATGGATCTTCCAGCCTAGAAAAAAAACTATAAACGTGATATCAAAGAGATCTGTGATAAATATAGTGACAAAGGCAGTGGATAAGTAGTCATTTGTCTCTTACAAGATAAAGACAAAAGGGTAGCAAATTATATTGTCGGGTAGCAAATTAAAAACAAACAAAAGAAGGTTCTTTTTAAACCAATACATTGTTCTACTATAGAGCTCACTGCACAGAATCTTGGGGATGATAAAAATGCACATGTTTTTAAAAGCAATCAGACAAATCAATGGGAGAAAAAAAAATCTATCAAGGGCTATTGAAGTCAGGATATCATCTCTGTTTCAGGAAGTTTGAGAGATGAAGATTGCTGGAAGCTAGAAAAAAGCATGGTGGAAAGGCAATACTACATGCTGCCCTTTGCAGTCTTCCCTAGGCCTGTGCTGTTGGTGGCTGGCAGCGAGGTGCTAGGCCATGGTGATGGGCAGCGAAGCCCCATCCCTACGGCTAAGCGATATCCCTTGTTGTCTATAGCTGTCCCTATCTGGCACCAGAGTGCAAATCACAGTGTGGCGGAGCCAATGTCCTCACGGACATGTTTCGGTGCTCACTTTCAATTAAAGCCAGTCTGATCCCACAGACCAAATGCCTATCTCCAAGCTCTGGGCTAGTCATCTAGGAAGAAATGTCTGTGCGTCTTGCTCTGTAATGTATGCAAAAAAGTGGGGCTAACGAGCAGACTTGCTTCAGAAGCACATGCCTGATCCAACCAAAATGCTCATGCAGGTAACATGTGCGCTGAACCACCTCTTCTGCATCAGTGACACTTCAGGTCCATCAGCCGCCTTTCGGACCATGCCCCAAACAGCGCTGGGGACCGAGCTGGCTCTTGGCTACAGCCTGGTCCTGTGGCATCTCCACGGGAACACCTCGCTCCCCAGTGTTTTCTGGATACAACCACAGAACAAGGCATTAAGAATAAACTTATACACTTGACAAAATAGTCCTCTATATGGCCTTGGAAGTAATTGTGGTTGCACTTTTCCAACTACAATATAGTGACTATACCAAAGTTAACTATTTTTCACTTCAGGACTATATACATTACATATATATGTGTGTGTGTGTGTGTGTGTGTGTGTGTGTGTGTATATACATATACACACACACACACGTAGATCTGTACTCACACATATACACACTAACCAGTAATGACTAATGTAGTATACCAGCTTTCAGATACTATAATGCAAAAAAAAAAAACCAAAATTATGACCTTTCTGATGAGAAACTGCACATAATTCCATTCATATTTTGAAAATGATTGAAAGCATCCTTACCTATTTCCAAGAAGACAAAATACAGTCAAGCAATACATAATTCCAGGAGGAAGCTGTTTAAGAAACTTGTATACACACACATATGTTTTATATTTATACACAGACATATATTTTATATATAAAAATATACATATATGTATATACACATATAAATATAAATGTGTATGTGTATATACATACACACACAAAATATATGTATAGATATATATACATTCTTAAATCAGCTTGTCTTCTTACTGAAAAGGTGTCATCCTATATATATTTTATCTATATATATATATGCATATATTATATATAAAAGATGTATCTATGTGTACATATGTGTGTACACACACACGCACACACAAACATATAATGAAGACACCTTTTCAGTAAGATGACAAGCTGATTTAAGAATCTGCAGCCAAAACATATGCTCCTAGAACAAACAATAAACTTAAAAACACTCAGAATGCATCTGACCCTGACTTTTACTATTTAATTCTGCATTTGTCTCATCAAGTGATGTGGAAAGCCTTAACTACCATATAAATGGAACATCTTCACATCTATAAAAAGTCCTATGATTGATCTTGCATTCTCCTACCAACTAAATCTTTTGTTTAAATCTCCTCCAAAGCAGACTATATTACTTCCTTAAACAAAAGTTTGTGTTCATTTTTGAAGTATAATGATATTTTTGACCTTGATAAATACACGACTGACAGCAAAGGTCACTTCAGAAAATGGTCCAATTTAAGGGGGCCCAAGTACATTCAGAATTATTGGGTAGGAAAAAAAAAAAAAGTGTGTTCTACTCTGCACTGGTATCTATCAACTGAGCAACAAAATCTTATTTCAGGTTTTCTTTCACTTAAACTAGATGGGAGAGAGAAGGAGCAAAACGGGAAGAGAAATACTTCTTTCTTTTCTTATCTTGCTCTATCTTGTCCAGACAAAAATAAAATCAATTGCCCTGTTGAAAATCCCTGTAGAGAAAACTCATAAATCCTGTTTATTTATTTATTTTTTCATCATGCAAGAGCAACACAAGATTGGGCATTTTTGTCACAGTGTCAGATGGTAAAAGAACTTTAATAATTGCTGCTCTCCAACCTCAGGGACCAGATTTACTAACTTAAAGATGAAATGATACCTACCAATTCAAAAATTATCTGACCATTTGACCACTTTAATTAAACAACATTAAATTAGAACTATGACCACTCAGAGCTAAGAGTTATGTGCTGCTTCTTCCTTGGCACCATACAAGAAGAATGAGAATTTCAGAACAAGTCTCCCCATGTTAAAGGGAGGCTTCTTAAGATAATGAGCAGAAAAATTCTGAGAATAGGTCTTGAATCCCTCCCATAACTAAAAATAAAGTTCACCTTAATTGTGCATCCTTTCCACTTAGAGTTCCGCTTTTGATCCCATGACTAGTGCATGTCAAGTATATGAACAGGCCTCCAAGTAGGAACAGAAATGCTCGAGCCACCCTTGTAATCACTTGGCTAGAGTGAATGACAGCCTCTGCCTAAGACCACTGAAGATTCACTGGTCAAAATGGGTTATTTTCAGCCAGGTGGAGTGTGTGCGCTCCAGGATTGCCTCCATCCCCCCGTTGTCCCAGACATTCATCTAGGAAAGAATGTGCTGAAGCAAAGACAGTACCTGGCCCCCACAGACCAGAGCCCTGGCCAGCAGGCCTAGCTGCAGCGTGGGCAAGAGACCCCGCTACTCTCCTTTTGATCAGCACTCTGAGCGCAACCTCAGCCAACGGGCACGCTGCCTCAGCAACTTCCCAAGCCATGTGGGAGACATGGATTTAGGCACCAAAAAACACGAAACCAAACTGCTTCCATGCTTCATGTGTCATCAGCACTTGGCAGGAAACTACATACTTGTTTTAAATTTCATTTTTGTACTTACACAGTCAAACTCTACATCTGTCTCACCTAAAGAGCTTATTTTATTTACATTTTCAGACTAGACTTGAAATACTCAACTTTTTCCAGGAGTTTTCAGCAGAGCTTCATTTAGATATTTTGTTTTCATTACGAGTATTTCTCATTTAAAGGAGGTTCATGAACAACGATACCAAAATATTCAATGCAGATATTTAAAACCAAGCCATCTGTAACAAACAGACTTATTAACTCGCATCCCTATCACCTAGATGGCACAAAGTGAACTTCAAAGAAAATAGCCGAACAGTTACTTAAAGATTGCAGACTGTTTATGAGTCAATCAGATTTTCTTGGTCACGCAGGGGGAGAACCTGCCTGGCACCACAGACAAGTATCACCAAATTTAAACAAAAGAAAGCTGTCAATCTGTGCACCTGGCAATACCTATATTATTTAAAGAGTTATGATTATTCTCCAAAAGTTGACACATTACTCTGCCCTAAATATAACAAGCCATATTTTTGAATAGTATCATCACAAACATTAAATTTGTGTTTCTGTGTAAAAGTTATAAAGACTTTACTGACATATGATTTAAGAGCAACTTAATTGTACTTCTTATTTTCTTATTGCCAGATGGGATATTACTCAATATTGCTCATATATGAGCAGGTCCAGTCACCCAGAATGAAGAAAACTGAGAAAAAACAATTTCCCCCAACATGACTCTAGAACATCAGGATGAATTCACTGAAATTATAACAAGTTTTTCCTAGCCATGAAAGGATTTGCTGAGACACCAGGTCATGGAAGGCTAATGGGACGGCAACACCCCTATTAAATCTTGTCTTGTATGCTTAATGCAATAAAGAAAATCCCTCTGTGGCTGATACCACTGTTGCTCTTCGCTCTTGCTGTGATGGAGACACACAGGGAGGGAAGGCGAGGGAGAAAAGGCTGCTCCAGGGCCGGGGCGCAGGAGCTCAGTGCTCTCAGGCTGGCTTGGGGAAGGCAGGAGAGAACTGGCTAGGACACGGTTCATCTATGCTCTGTTACAGAGGAGCAAATAAGGCACGACCTGGCAGAGGATGGGAAAGGGTGAAGAGCGGCGTGTGACCTCGCTGGAGGATAAAGCGGAGAGCAGCATAAGCCGTGACCTGTTGAAAGGCAGCACGTGCAAGTGAGTGCGGAATGGTGGGGCCTTCCCAGTCCAGCCTAAGCATCTGGAGAGCTGAAGTGGGTAAGCTACAGATGAGCCCCACCATGAATTCACTGAGGAGGAGGAGCAAGACACTTTCTCCTCCTCCAGCTTACTTGCTTGCTTGCTCCTACTTGGACAAATCAGCATGCGAGGGGCAGGTATTTAAATTGCCAGCCTTGCTAGGGACTTTGGGCATCAGCCATCACTGGGGATTTTACCAGTAATTCTCATTGACATTAATTCACAGACTGGCTCCACGAACAGAAAAGGTCTTGCTCTGTCCTGACCCATAACAAGGAACCTTGGGAGGAAAGTTCACCTGACTCACGGTAATTGCCTTACTGGTATATAGAGTAGGAGACAGTATTAGGTCCACATACAGAAACAGAACCTGCTATAATGAAGGAAAACTATGACTGCAAAGAATTAAAAATATCAGTTAGAAGCAATTGATAATATATTTTCCATCTCTTCTAAATATGTTTAGAGGATCTCAAAAATCTAGCTCTTATGATCCACAGGAGAAACCCCTGAAAGCAGTAGCAGTCATCCTGAAATTATATTGTCAAATACTCTTCTTTGTTGAGCAAGTTACAGTAATATTTATAGTAAGCATTTATTCCCATTATACACATTACTATATATTATACTATTATAAATATATATTGAAATCTGTGAGCCATTAAAATAATCTGCTCACATTATCCAAAAAGAAAATATATTAATAGTGTGCTCCGAAGTCATATGGTCACATGGTAACTCAAACTGCATGCAAGTATTTCTTTATTTTTCTTCTAATGTGGAAGCTCTAAGGACATAAAACAATATTACTTCTATTTAAAATAAACAATTGTGTTTAGCAAAAATAAAGACCAGAAGACATCAGTAAAACTGGAACTGTTAGCTACTTATATCTGCCTCTAATGTCAGCAGAGATCAAATAAAAAAATTATTTTTTCTCCTGTGTAGCATGCTATATCCAATAGGTACCAAAGTCCAAATTAAAACTGTACTGCATACAAGCAAATATGGCATCCAACAACCTTAAAATAGTTCGTGATACTTCACCCAACACATCATTCATATATATACCTTGAGTGAGCTTCAAGACAAAAAGAATGATGGATATATATTTTTGGTCTCTGTTTTTGTGGGAGTATTTTTTAAATTATGATATGTAAAAGATTATTTGATTGCTTAGAAAAGTGAAATTGGTTTCTAATGTTCAGATCATCTTTTAAATCATAGTCTTCGGGGGGAAAAAAAGAAAAAAAAAGCAATAATTTATTAGTTTTAGTTCTAAATCAGTTATGCAAATGTTCACACAACTATGATGTTCCTTTTATATTTGAAAATAATTTTCTTCAGGAACCAAGACAAAAAAAAAAATATCTATTTCTAACTGAAAGAAGAAACCAAAGTAAGGAAAGTTGTAAACTACTAATTGCCTGCATAAATGTTTTTTGTGCCCCTCATTTGGGCACTGCAGGTAGAAAACAATATATCAGATATTCTCTACTTTTGAAAGAACATATTCCAAACCTCTAAGTAAATGTAGTTTTTCAATCATTCGTTCACATGATTCATTAATGTCAATACTTAAACCAACCCAGTAAGCAATACTGCACTGCCTCACAAACATTCATGCATTGATCTTTACCATATTAGTCTATTTGAACAGATTCATTTTACACATGAAGAATTGGGGGGTGGGAGGGGCAGAAATCATGACGACTTCACCAAGTTATTTTAAGCAATCAATCAGACTGAGAAACTAGGTCCAGTTTTCTTCAGTCACAGTGCACCACGTTAGGAACAAAAATATCTCTATTTCCAGAAACCTTAACTTCTAATTAGCCAGAAAGTATAAAGGCAAGAAACTGGAGCCCGTGCTTTCTTTCAGCGTGAATCTCATGGCATGTTTTAAGCTTCAACAGACCAGAAACAGATATACCCTGATATTACCAAACAGCCTTTTTTTTTTTTTTTTTTTTTAAGATAGACAGATGTCTGAATGAGCCACAATATATTTTGGAATTTAAAATGAATCATTATGGTCTTATTTTTCACATTAAATCTCTATTTAATAGGAACAGACATTTTTAATTTGAATTTGAACTTCAGTATCATGAATGAAGTGTGTTTCTTTCCACATAAATCATTAAAATATACAGAAGTATCAACATAATTCTTAATCTTTTTGCAAGAATAATTTTGCCAATAAAATAGCAATGCAATTATGAGATAAAGAGTAAAGCCAACTCTCTTTCTAGTGTTAAAGCAAATAAACTTTAAAAGTATATCTTGCATTTGAAAAGCATTAAAATGAACTCCACCTCCCTGTACCTTTTATATATAACAGCAAAACAAAAATATTCAGCAGCTATTGCAGGAAGTTTAGTTGCATGAATAAGAAAATACTTACCAGCAGAGGCAGGGACAGATTTCACAAAAAAGAATGTTTTCTAGAGACAGAGTACTCATTATTGACATGAATTTGGAAGAAATCAGGAAGAAGCACACTGTAAGGATCAAATCAGGAGCAGTCTTGCAGATTATTTCAGACTGTGCATGATGGATGCATTCTGCTATGTCCTCATTTTAAACTCTGCATAGACTTTTCACTGCTATAATGTATTCCAGATGAAGCAGTTGATATTTCTATTTTCACCAGAAAGATATGGAAATAAAAGACAGAAAAGAAAAAAAAAAAAAAACGAATAACTCTGTTATTCACTACTTAATCAGTATGAAACCTTCACTCAGCATTTAACTTTCTCTTATTTATTGAACTTTTTAATACAGAAGGGAAAGTAAATAAAAGGAAGAACGGCAATTCTTGATTTCTTGCCAGTTTACAGTATTAAAAAAAGAATCTGCGCCACAGATTGGCAGCCAGCCACATTTACAGTAAGCTATCTACTGTTTCAACTCACAGGAAGGACAAAGGCTTCAGTGTGGTGCTGCTGGCTTTCTGCATGTCAAATGTGCTCTTCAAAATAGATCATAGGAATATTAAACTGCCTACAATTAAGACCACATTTTTTTTCATGATCTTTAAATCTTTTGGTGGTTGTTTTAAAAAACTCTTGAATATATTCAAGAGAAAGAAAGGACAGAAGGGAAATGAAAATGTTGGAGTATTAGCATTTTAGCTTACTAAATCAAGTTACTAAATCTAGTAAAAACATCAGGTACTAGGTTAAGCGGTGTGGTTCATATTTCCCCTTCCCTATAACACGAGTGCACACACTCTGTTGCTTCATGCCATCGGGAGCTCTGGAGATGCCAGCACCCATCTATGCAGGGGGGCTTCAACAGGGAATTGTCATCTGAGGGCCTATTTCTAAGGCTTGCTCGTATCCGAAGGCAATAGCTTGCCAGCACATTATGACGAGGAATTTTTAAATGAGGACTGACTTCAGAAGATTTATTTCTTAGTGACAAGTCCTCTTACAATCCAGTTCAACTATCCCGGCATATCACGCAAGATTCCCATACCTTAACTGTTCAAAACCATCTGACCCAATGATAGGAGGAAGGAAAGAAGGAAGAATAGAAGGAAGGGAGGAATTAAGCATCAGAGAGAAAAGGAAGAACAGGGTAAAAGGAAGCAAGAGGGGATTGAATAGACTAGCAATAGTACAAAGAGCAAAAAGGAAGTGAATGAAAACACAAATGAAGAGGAAACAAGTTGTTTAGTGACAAAGGAAACAGAAACACTGCATTATGAAAGAGAATTTACATGTAAATACAGAGAATATGGATGAGAGATAGGGGGTCACAGTTATAAACGACTTCAGCCTAAGCAATACTTCTACAATTAAAAATAAGCAAAAAGCACTGATCCTATCTACGTGAAGCTTCATTATCACATTAGAAAATAATAAAAAATAGAAAATAGAAAAAAATAGAAAATAAAATAAAAACAGAAAAAAGTTATCTTCTTTTGTTCAAAATACAGTAACTCTATTCTACACCCAATTCTTCCAAATTATTATTTTTTAAAATCTATAGTTGCCTTACTAATGATATTCAATCTTTTAAACTTCCAGCCTTCCAAAATGAAACTTCGAATATATAAGGGAATGGAAAGATTCATGGCCTTCTATCTCAGTTTCTGTATTTACAAATCAGGAAATGTTCAGAGGCCTCCCTTTCTTCAGAAAGTACCATAGATTTGTAAGACATACTTTATAGGAGTTAGGGACCACAGTTCTATTTCTTCAGTGTTTCAGGTTTTGACAGACACAGTATCAAGTACACAGATACATTATAACCGCTACAGCTACTCAGTAGCAAGAGAAGCAACAGACACAGTATCAAGCAAAGTAAAACCTGGTTTAGCATGAAAATAAAATTAAACCAGCTTCCACGAGAGCAAAAATACAGATTCTTGTATCACATTTCAAGGAACATTTTCTGCTGGAAGTAGCACAGAAATAACATTTTCGATGAGGTTTTCAGAAGGTCCAGAATGACTTAGGAGTACATCTTCTAAATTCTAAATATGAATGAAAATTTTTAATTAAAGCTTTCACTGTTCTTAAAAAAAAAAAAAAGTTGCAAGTGAACTTGCAATCATTTATACCAGTTTTGCAAAAACTCAAAACTTCCACTGGTTTCAAGGAACGCAGGTTTATACCTCCTATTTCCAAAACAGCCTTTTCTTCAGCACTGCAGGTATTTATACTCCCTAATCTGATTTCCCTCCCCAACAATTACAAAGCAATTGCATGAGACAAGAGCACATTTTAGGTACCACTTTTACATATTTTGATAGCTAGATCCAATTACAAGTTTTTCAGAGTTTTTTAAAAATACTTCTGGCACAGTGTTGAGTGTCTCCAACCAAGAACAGAATTTACTAAAACTGAGATCCAAAACATCTTAGACCTTAAAACTATACTTTCAGTTAATCTCAGTGCATTTTCAATCAGTGCAATTTACACGGAATTACAGATTTTTTTTCTTTATACTTCTGTCTTTTCGAAGTTAAGATGACTCTTTATATTGTACTTATATATGTATTGCAGTTATCACATTTTTGTTTATACAGTGAATAACCCAGAAAAGACATACTTCATTTTGCCAGCATGAAATCTTTCTTAACCTGCAACTCTTTGTCTGAGCATTTTACCAGTTAAATCAAAGTGAGCTTCATATTTTATACTACCAAACCCCAGAATATTTATCTTCTAATACAGTCAAATTTCAAATACTACCTGCTCTCTGTGCAAGCAAGCTTTTATTTTTTAAATATTTTCCTTTGCAATTTTCTTGGAGAGGGAAGGGGGAGGAAAAAAAAAAAAAAAAAAAAAAAAAAGCATACTCTGCCTGAAACATAGCATTTTATTTGTACTCATGTTTACAAAGCTCGTGTACTTTATCATTTGGTTCTGCTCTGGCCTTCTTTATCCCCCCCCCACCCTTCTGAATTCTGTAAATATGTAGAATAATAGAGTTAATTTAAGCACTAGAAGAAGTCAAACTTTAATCATGATGTATCCTGCATGTTATACAACATATACCATTACAGAAAAATGACAATAGTTTAAAAAATATTAAGTCCCCTACAATTATTTTAGTTCATTTGATAATTTATGAAATGTCATTGATTTCCCCTTCAGCAATGAATTGCCGTAAGCTCCAAGTTTTTATTTAAATGCACACATTAATTTTCTACCTAATTTGGTCTATGAACTGTGTAAATACGTAGTACTTTACCTGTAGCAACCATCTTAAAGTGTTTCTTTTATTTGAAACCTCATTATCAACAGATCACCATATTTTAATGCACTAGATGATTAATAACCTAATTGATGCACATCTTTTTCTCATTAGAACAATAAATGAAACTGCCTGGTGCTTCAAATTTGAAAGGTATAACTCACACAGTAATTAGGGAACAGGTCAGCATGCCCATGACGCAAAGTATTGACTCCTGAAGGAAGCACCTTTGCAAGAACATGCAGACTTTTCGCAGGCAAGAGCACTACAGTGCTTCTAGGCACCTCAGCCTGCTGCAGCTCTTTTCTCTCTAGGAAAAATGGCTTGATGAGCAATTTTTTCTGCAACATTTTTGCTTTCACCGGACGCTCACTTCCTGCCAGCATTCTTAACACAGAACTAGAAAATGAATGAAAAAAATTGCAGCAGTGGAAGCATTAACTTCCAGCAAAATTTCCACAGCTTGGAGAGGAAGGATGCCAAGCACACAGGCCAGACACTCAGCTCTAGTGCTATGAAAAGTTTTGTTTCATAGAAAATTTTTGCAGTCGTTTCTTGACACTAATCCACGTTTCCCTTTTCTTTCTCACCACTGCTTTCAGGGAAGTGTCTTCCTCAGCCTGACCCTACTCTCCACGGCTGCACAGCTCACGTGGGCTGCACAGCTCCTCCGAGCCAACAGCCACATGTCACCTTTTTCTGAAAGGGCCCTAAGAAAATACTGACCAAAACCATATTCTTAACTGATTGTCCCTGGCATAGAAACCAAACTATGCTATAAATGCATTGCAGATCAAGCAGAGTTTCCACAAGGACTAATGCAGAGCGAGGCACTGGGGCAGCTGCTGCCTGTCAATATTGCTCAAGCAGAGAAGCCGTCCGGCCCAGGACGCACGATGAGCCCGGTGCGGGGAAGGCAGCAAGACACGGCAACATGGGGACGCCCATGGCAGTGCAGCTCTCCCCTGGGCAGCATCCTGAGCTCTGGTGGCGACACCGATGAGAGGAAGCAGCTGCAAATCCAACGGGCACGGCCTCCGGCTGGCAGGCAGACAGGAGAGCGGGAGCGCAGCCGGGCAGGAAGCTTTGCTACATCTCTTCGCTGAACCCTGGGCTTTCCAAACCGAACATTACCTTCACCAGGGAGTAGGTAAGCCATCTTCTAACTGAATGACAGAAATAATGTCAGATGTGCCAGGAGCTTCACTCCTCTAGGTACCTCTTCCTTTTCCTGCCATCATGCAGGTAGGGAAGCTGGAAGCCCTCGTGACTCAGGATAGCGCGTGCAGGACACAAACCTGTCTGGTGCCTGACAATGGAGGTCAGCTGAGGTAGGAATGAGCCTGACCGATTAAAAAAATAAGTTCTCCAGTATCACAGGGCTCTCTCACCCACCCCTGCTGCCAAGAGAGATGCATTTCATCTTGGCCTTCAGCCAGCCTTAAGACATCCTATTTCAGTTTCCTGATACTTCGCACATCCACTCTCCCTACACCCACTTTATAAACACAGACAGAAAAAAAAGAATTCACCTGGTGCAAACACTAGATGCCAAGAATGAGAGGAATGTGATAAGTTACTTCAGCTGGGAATCACGAACACTAAAAAGTACTTGCTGTACAGCCTGCCCATATCCTGAAGAAATTCAGGCAGGCAACGGGCACTCCAAAGCAGCAGCGGTTCAATCACTTGCTCCCACCAGGCAGCACTTTGTCTGAGCTTTGTTGGAATAAAGCACTCTTGGGGCTACACAACTGGGGAACACACACTTGCAATTCTGTCTGTTGAAAAAGATTTGAAGATGCTACACTATGTGTATACTCTGGGTACATACATATACACACACCATATATTTAGCAAATTACCGTGCTAGGACGGTAATTTTGTTTTTTAAAACAACCAGTTCGCTATTCAGAAAAACAGTAAAAGGGCATTCTTGTTACATCCTTTTTTCCTAATCAATTTCTGTTCTCACGTTTTAGATTACAGCCACAAACAATTGATTCATCAATTGATTTATCACTAAAAGAACATGGGGGGCAGAAAACCCATGGCAGGGGCAGTAGGACGCACATCAGATTCAAAAGGCATAAGGGGTAACTTGCTTAAAATATCACAGGCAGAAAAAAAATTGCAAGAGTTGCATTCAGTAAAGCAGTTTCTGTTTAATGGGCCTACTACAAAACAACAGGCAAATGTCTTCCCTTTATGACTACTATAATACAAACTAACTGTAGCAGGACTGCTAAATCACAGTCCTGATTTAGCAGTGTTTTTCACACATATTTGCGAAATAAATGTGAGAAGAATAGGAAATATAAATGGGATACATGTGAATGGAATATTTTTACAACTGTTCACTATTTTCTGAAGGTGTCAGAGATCTCAGGTATAAATTTGTATTTTGACTTTTTAATTTCAGCTCCAAATGAATTCAGTGACAAACAACATGGAATTTAACTTCTGAAGCATGTGTCAAGTTAAGCAAGAAAGAGGCACCCAAATTTAACAGCCATTCTTTAAACTTCTATCTCCAATCACAACATCATATGACTCATTTTAAGAGATGTTCATGTCAAAAGAATATGTCAGTCCGTGATAACCTCTGAACAGATAAAGAGAATTTTTGAACTTTTATGGACCAAAAGAAAAGGAAAAAAAAATTGCTCCCTTTCCTTCAATAGGATCATCAGTCTTCATGTAAAAGAATTACACTCTTTATTACTGAGGATTATGAACTATTCTTCTGGTCTGCAATCCTGTGCAATGTGCAGCAGGTGACCCTGCTTGCACAGGGGGCTGGACTAGGTGATCGATCTCCAAAGGTCTCTTCCAACCTTAATCACTCTGTGATTCTGTGATTCTCTAAGACTCAGCAGAAACTAAACTTGTTATTGTAAAAGGAGACTAAAAAAGCAGTTTCTTCTCCCATGATTCAAGGTGTTGAGTTTCATGACGTATGGAAGGTATTTATATAGCTTTAAAATTCCTTAATCTGTTTCTGAAAAACACAAGTTCAATGATCCTTCTCTATTACATAAGAATCTATAACCAATTTTTCTCTTTATGCTTCTGGATTTTTGCAGTAGCGGATTTCCTGCAAGCAATAAAATACTGCATCTGCCAAGTGAATTTACTGTTCTAGTACACATCACCTCTTAAGGAGTTAATAATATTTTCAATCCAATGATAGTTTTGATAATTACCATTATTTCTAATCTACTGTTTTGCAAAGTGTATAATATGGTGAGATGATGTTTAACTTCACTCATTCTCTGAAATTACATTCCTGATATTTTCTTCAATTCGTTATCATTATGCATGCTGCATCATGCAGAATCTTTCCTCATTGACTTGAGAAAGTGTGTTTCCAAAGGACGATATGCAAATACTTGATTGATTTGGGTTGGGATAAAACAACAAGTTCCTTTAAAGTCCAAATTCAGCCTCTTTTCTGGTGGATTTCCTGAGGAGAACATTCTCTGACCAACTCTTGACGTTCTCGTCTGTATGAAATGATACTCATCATAGTTAAAAGATGAATGCAGCCCCTTCAAGAACAAAAATCAAAAGGAAAGTGGATGGTATAGCAAAGAACATATACAGATATACAGCAACTTATGTCTTTAGAGACAGCTTGTTAGTTCTCACTCTTAGTCTTCACTCTTGTCCTCTACTGTAGCCATTTGCTGAGTCAAACATGTACAACACCACATAGATGGTCTGCTGAACTGTGAATAGCTACAAGTAAAACACAGATCCTAATGCTATTTCACAACTACATTGTATCTTGACTTTTCCATTGATAGCAAGGTGGTCATGAAAAGTGTAGCAGAACCAAACAATATCCTCTACTACAAATGACTGTTTTCTCTCTCAAACCAAACCTAATCAGACTGGGGATGAGGGAAAAAAAATCACTGCAGGTGCCGAATTCCCCAGGAATAACTTCCCCTTAGCTTATTCTCACCTCCAGTTTGTACAAGAGATTCCTTAAAAGTGAACAGAGGCAATACAGTCTCCATTAGATACAGTACATTTATATGACCACTTTTTTTCCTCTCCTCCCCGCCCCCAACAGATACAGCACAGCTATACTGTTGCAAGTATTAAGGCCTTTGCCCGAGAGCTATGCAATTAACTGGGCTCTTTTTGTCCAGCACTACTTCCTTTTCTAATATTATCAATAACTTTGAATATCTTAAGGATTTTAGTCTTATCAAAATATTTCTTTAACCATTTTGAGATATATGTAAGTGGGAAATCACTAAATTAAAAGTAACTAAAAAAAAAAACAATGTAAATATTCTGACTGATACTTTTTATCACTGTACCTCTCCCAAGAGCAAAAAATGCCACCTTTGTCTCCCATGTGTGCCCTCTGTCCTTCACATCCACCAAAGATCTTCTGCACCAAGAAACTGAAAAGTGGGACTGGACTTGGAGGTAGTACTTTCAATTGACAAGTTCGACAGATTCCACTTTGACAAGTGAAGACCCCCTCCCAGGGAAACCACAGGCTAGTTTGGATGTCGCATTTTGCATTTCTCAGTGTTCACACTGCCAAAATGCACTGTGGAGACATTTGTGCAGCCACAGCAATGGACCACCCCATGTTTCCCTACAGAATGTGACACTCTTGCAGCAATATTATTCCCTTAATTATGTTAGACACTTTGGTTAGATGGTCTTTGCAAAAATAATGCTAAAATGTATGTGATGGTTACAATCACAAGACTTTCATTTCCACTTAAATTAAATATATTTTTGCAAAAAATATTTTTGGGGAAAGTGTTACAAGCTTATTGATTTGTGAACACAGAATTCCCTGCTGAACACAAGGCTTACTCATGACTATGAACGACAAACCTGATTCTGGTATCTCTTTGCAAGATGACAGAGAATGACATACTGAATTTTCAGTCATAGAAGACAGAAAAAATATTTTAATGTGAATATTGGGTATACAGATTAGCAAAAAACAAATGAATACAATTCATAGCAATCACTTAAAAAACAAGATGTAACAGATTAAAAAAAAACTTTCAAAAAAAATGAGCTATTTACGTAGCTTAATAAGGGGTTGCACCAGGAAAAACAAAAAATTATAAGGTCTGGGCTGCTACTCAGGCTGCAGGGGCTCTTGCATCATTTGTGGCAGTCCAAGCACTGGTGTGTGCTTGGGACAAGGCCACCAGTCTAACCAGACAGGCGCTGCAGTGCTGTACTGCTAGGGCAGGTTCCACCACAACACACACTTGGCCCTCCTTTTTCCTCTCCTTCACCAGGGACAGCTGAGGCCAATGGAAAGAGAAGGGGGGCCAACTGCAATGCCCTCTTCCCATGGGAAACTCAGGGAGCTCCTACAGTTGCCTCCCAGCCACGTTCCTAACAGCTGCCCGCACCAGCCACCCTTATCCAGCCACTCAGCTTTTCTCATGGCCCTTCTCCTTCCACCCCTTAAGAAGGGGCCAGGGGAGGGGACCAGAAAGTAGTTTTTGCAAATAATGGCAAGTAAGCGTACAGAAAAGATCTTGTGCTACCCTCCTCCTCCCCATATAACTACTACAACATGTAGTCAACATTTTGTCTTGTTCCTATAAGCATGCACATCTACTGTATACATGACAGAAGAGTTGAATAATAGAATATTTGCTTGTAGAAATTTTAAACCAAGATTTGTTAACACAGATCCTGATGGTATTTGTCCAATGCATATTTTTAGTGTCTATCTATGCAAACACTAACAGTAATACAGAGTTACAGTATAAAGCTAGCAAAGTTTAGTAACACTCAATTCCTTGAATACAGGCCTGCAGTCGAGGAAACCACAGAAGCTCATTTCAGCACAGGGAAAACCTACAGGCTCCTACGTAGATGCTTTCATGAACAGAGAAAAAAAGCAAACTTGTTACTTATTCTTGGAATACACAAATATTACTAGGAGCCAAAAAATATAGCAAGACTTTACAGTAATACTTACTATAATTCAACTGTGTTCTTCTTTTTCCCCCAAAAAAAGATCCACCACAAAGAAATCTCATGGTGAACGTTGCTAATGTTTGCTACTGTACTACCTACAACCTCTGCCCTGCAAGATTACAGTAGAATCGCTCTTTTAAGATATTATCTGGAAAAAAAAAATCACTAAATATGGAGAACAAATGCCTAAGAAAACAAACTCTTACCACATCAGCATTCTATAATATTAGGAAACTATTTGCATCATGCGGCTTGTGCTAAAATACTTAATGATCTCATCCTTACCATAACAAATTATCTGCCAGAAAAAGACCTTGAAGGTCAACACTGGCAACAATTAAAAAGTAATGAAAAACATTCATCCCTTAGGCAGAGTTACAATTTCTAAGTTTGAAGCAATGTGCTGTATATTTTATTAGCTATCACTTCTTTAATTATTCATTGGTGCTCCTCTTATGCTCCATAGAGCAACCTCACATTGTTACGATTTCCATCTCAATGCAATTTTCAATTCAAGGACAAATCTTGCCTCAACATCAAGCTTTTGTTTTTGTTTTCCAAAACATAAATCACGTTCGCCAACTAATGGGTCTGTCATACTTGTTATTTTTAATTCTGTTCACACTTCAACCTGGGATCCTATACACCATCTTCCTAGGGAAGATATTTTAAGCGTCCACATTCATCTGCTCCAGTATTCCTACAACAGTACACAAGCTTTCAACCAGCTATGCCTCTTCCCTGGCCAGCCAGAGTAATTTTTATTCTTGTCTCATTTGCAGTAGCAGTTCACACTACCACAGTATTTTCTTAAAGAAACTCAGCAAGTTCCAACAAAGAGACAGTAACATAAAGTAAATTTTATGCTTTAATTGCCATTTAATTACACTTCCTGAATTGTTAGCAAGTAAATAAAATCTTTCTCGATGTTTCATGAAGAAATAAGGAACTATAAGGACAGTACAGGCTCAGATTGATATTATCTGCATTTTTCATGTGACCTTTTTCTATAGGGTCACATAGATTTATGCTCTGTTGTAGATTCACAATGAACATAAGAGGAAGTTATTAGAATACTTTCTTGAGGTAAGACAGGAAAAGCCAACTTATTTTTCCAGTCAGCAACTTCAGAGTGGTTCCATTTTTAACATTTCATTATGGGAAATATTGAAATATTGAACTGAAATAGTGAAAGGAAAAAGCATGGGAATAAGAAAAAACAAATCAACAAGTTTTAATATGCTGCATATAGTATAATTTCATTAAGTTTTCATGGCTTATCCACACTCCCTCCCACCCCTTTTTTTAACCTTTCTTCTCCTCCCTCTATATTCTTGCTTCTTGAATAGCACTTATAAATGTAATATGCCATCTGTCATGCCAAGGTTTATAAAAATTTGGAAAGTCCTGCTTTTTAAAGGGAGAATGTGGTAAGACAATGAAGTAAAGACTGCCTATTAAAGATACAAATTATATTTTAAGGTATTTTGATTTTTAAGATACACATGGTAATCTGATGAAAAAAGAAAAAAAAAACAAAACAAAACAAAACAAAAACCTCACAAACCTGAACATTTGTTTCCACTCATAATGAAGAGTCAAACTATCCAATGCTATCAGAAAGTATTGACTTGGCGAATTTAAACCAACAAGATCCTAGAAATGCAATATAGTTCTCTGCTTGGTCTTTGTAAGAGTGCAAATGCATTTTCAGCAACAAGAAAACTGGAAATTTATCATGTAAGAAAGTTCCCTCCAGCCACAGCCTTGGTTTTCTGACACTGCCAATGTCACCTGAGAAGAGCTATGCCGAATTCATTACATAATGGGGACAATTCTTTACAAGCACAATGGTAGCCACGTCTTATAAATCAAAGTGAAAGCAAAGCCAGCCTTAACCTAGCTTAGTCCAAGCTAAAACCAATTGCCAAAATCAGATAAAAACTTGATTTTATAATGAAAAGAATGTAGATGGAAATTGAAGTTTATCTGCTACCTTAAAACTCAATTTCTCTCTTTCCTGAAATGGAAAAAGTAGAAACATAATAGTAGAAATGGGGAAATCCTCAAGAAACCAACTGTCTAGACCCAGCTTTTATCTGTAGCACTGTGCTATCTTCTGAGAAAAAAAATCTGGGGTGCAGACGCCTTTGATTTCTGCAAGTCCTTCAACTGAGCTGCTACTTCTGATGAGATGGATAATCATGCAGTAGAAACACCTGAACTGTTACCACACCTTTGACATCTCCAATCATGCATCCTTTCCCAGTACAGCCAGAAACAGCTCAAAGGTACATACACACATGGATGCCTCCCTCTAAATAAAAACTTCTCTAAATAACCATGGTTCTGTATCCAGAACTTCCTGTTGACTACAAAGACAAAGAAGCTTCAACTCAAAGACATGTTTGAAGTTTCTGTGCACCAAATATGTGCACAGACATAGTTTGTGCACATATTTCGTTTTGCCAGTAGAGAATACACTTCAGCATGTATCAGACCTAGCACATGTGGAACTTATTTGATAGCTGGATGATGCCAAAACTACTTCGTCATTTCTCATTCTGCTCTCTGAGGAGTGACAGTATATAGGACAAAGCCTGAAAGTACAGAAGAGATTGAAAATCCAGGACATGAACTGAGGAGATGATAAAGACTTTCCAGTGGATCTGTGTTGTGCCCTTGCTGCTGGAGAAGCAGTGTGTCTGCGGAAGCTTCCTGCTTCCTTTTCCGCCCCCCACCGCTCTGCAAACTAACTTTTTTTTAAAAGTATTCTTGACAATACCAGAAATTCTCGACAGACAGGTTCTTCACTGGTCTTCTTAAAAAGCCATCAAGATGTTAATTTAGCAGGAAGACACGAAAAAATACATGTGGGAACACATACACTCTTTAGCTGAAGACAACAGCAACAGGACAACATTCACAAAGATCATATTTATCCAAGTGGCCCCTTAAATTCTGCTTGCCAAACAGGAGCATACAGGCTCATCCAGATGCTAATTCTCAGCAATCAAAATTAGGTTGCAACTCTGAATGGTCCTTCTTTTTCTCTCCTCAACCAAGGAGGACTCTCTGAAAACTAAAGGACTCTCTGAAACTAAAAACCTATCTTGAAGAACAGTTCCTGTTGGTCTTCTCCACATACTCTTCTCATTTTGGAGGCCTGAAGGAGCCCACACTGAGCCCCCACAAAAAAAATGTTCTTCCTCTATACACAAGAGGCAAAGAATTGCTGCTTGGTCCAGCAGTGAGCAAACTTAGTGAGGGGGCTCAGCATGTTTCTCCTGTTTTCCATTTGAAATTCTGATCCTGATTAAGATTTCTTAACACTATTCAAATGTAAATAATACATGCTCACAACTGTTAGACAACTACATCAAAAAAATCAAATGATTGTTGGCGGTCTTTTTGACTTTTATGACAACAGAACTGTGAGGAGAAGGAGAAAGACTGAATCTGTACCAAAAGGTAGGATCCAAACAGTTAGTTTCCAGAACACAGATCGCAGAATAAAAACTGATTCTATTTTGGCACAATTTATCCCAAGTTACTTATTAATAACCCAGTACATCTGATTTGCTCACTTCAGTCATAATACACACAAGTCCTTCATCGTAAATAAACCTGGGGCCTTTGCCTAAATTTAAACATCATCTTGCATGCCAAAATTCAGGACTGGGAGTTCTATCTCCCAGACAAGCTCTTCTAAAACTTCTGCTTTCCCTGGAAGGTGTTTTCTCGCCTAGAGAGCAACAAAAAATGCCTCCAACCTTTGCAAAAATTTCTGTCTGGCTCCAAAAGCCAGCACAAGCCCCCTTCTCACATGCTTTTAGAGTTCAGTAGTTCCCGATGGCAAAGTAATTACTTGCTTCACTAGCTCAGCACAATCAATAGGGCATTCATAGGAATGCTGAGGATGAGGAGGGATGACCAGGAATACTGTACAATTTGAATGCATTTTTGAGAACGCCAAGTATAAACTTCTACCAATGAAGCATAATTGTTTCCAAATTTCCTGCTGAACTGTTAGGCTATTGAAGTCAAAGCAGAAAACAGCCATCAATTATGATACATTCTTAATGCATTTACTCAATTTCTGCAAACGACTTGGTCTTTTTTTCTTCAAAATCAAATTTTATCTTATCTACCAATACAGAGTCTTAGCACCATTTTTAACTCTCTTTCTGCAATTCATTTTGTTCTTAGCTACGTATAAGTGATAATTTAGCTGTTCAGGACTCATGCTAAAGATGTATATATCACAATCATCTGAAATAAATAACCATCTAAAAGGGGTAAGGAATTTTCTTTTTACAAAATCTGTCAAACTTCTCTAAAATAATGGTGTGAACAACTTCACATCCCCAAGTATGTCACTCAAAAAATGGAACTGTTTATCAATTTAGGTATGGGGGACACCAATGCCAATAACACTCCCAACAGAAACATATTCCTGTTGTTAAAACCAATAGACTCCTAACTACTCGTCAGGCTTAGCTGTTGAAGGACCTGGCCTCTTGTATCCAAGTCTTTCATAGGCATCCCAGACAATAGGATATCATGCAAACACTTTCTATGCATCTATACAACTACAGATATTTTAAAATGAATAAACTCTAAAGTGATAGACAAATGCAAGGTACGTCCATCTTTAAAACTGCTTTAAAATTTACCTTGGAGATAGACAAAATTGAGTAAAACCAGTAAAAGAGTTACCTACATAAGACCATAGTAGGAGTTTTTCATAATGTGACTTTCACAAATGAAATAAGAACTTCCATTTTATCTGGTACTCCACAGTAATTTGCTGTGAGCTTCAAACAGCTACAAATAGCATTACAGCAAGAAACCAATTGTTGCTGAAATACATTCAGTAAGATAGAAAATACAGAAATAAAACACAGTAATTGTCTCTCAATCCACATAATATATTGTGTTCTAAATTATGTAGTATTATATTTTCTAGTTTTTATTATACTTTCCCATTAAAGAATTGATAACACAAGAGACATTCTTTGACCTTTTCTCTCTGGATATCTAAACAGTATACCACACATTTATAAAACAAGTAAGTCCCTAGCCTTATATTAGATCCCAATGGATAAGATCTGTTGAAAAAAAAAAAGAGGAAAAAAAAAAAAAAGAAAAAAAGGAATAAAGACAACAGTAACAAAAAACACACATGTATCAACAGATATTACAGCTAATGCAAAAAGGGACATCTTTCTTTGCTATGTTATTTCTCACCTGAATTACAATTTCCTCCTGTACAACCACAGTTTATGAGTTTACACACCTGAAAAGCAAAAATTGGACTTCTAACAATTGAAAATCTGTACTAAAGCCCCAATATAACAACTAACAACCCAAACTACAATCCTGCACTCCCCCTGATTCATATTTAATATATTCACTATCCAGTGCTGTTGTCTCTTGAACATTTTGATCCAAGCAATGCATCCCTTTTCAAAAGCAAGACAAACTTATCAAGCTTTCTATTCCTCACATATTGCAGAAAGTATTTCATGGATTTGTTCCAATTTTAGCAGGATGTTACAAACCACACAGCCACCAGATAAGTAATTTGTGGGGCAGCTAAATCAAGGGAGATTCTTTAAAATAGACCTTTGGGGATTTTGATTTGATAGTGTTTGTATCTCTACAATTAATCACAAAATAATGAAGGATTCAAGCCATGACACTCAGGGTCTGGGAGCGTGAATAGGAACATGCTGTGCGTGACAAGATCGAAGTGTCAGAACAACTATGAAGAAAAAAGCATAATATAAAACATTTAATATAAGTTTAAAATATTGCAAACATTGGGCAGTCTGCAGATCTTAAGCAAAGTCTTTATATAAAATCAGTCCCACTGATTCTAATGGGGCTACCAGTGAAAATACAAAGCTCAATACAGGGTCATTTGACGCATCAAATAAAGAATCAGGAAAAGTCCTCAGGACACCTTGATGAGAGATCAAGTCCTTGGTCTACAGATACAGTTTTGTGCTTTCAAAACTGAACAGACACTACTTCAGAAAATATGTATTATAAACCACTGTTAAATCCAGAGCTTTTTCTTTTGATATGTGACATATATCTTAAGAGTATTGCTTTGGAGAGAAGCAAAAGTACTTTCAAACTCATTTTCATTTATCATTTCAGAACTCTTTCCTCATATCAGTTTATCACATTGGTTTACATGACTTAAATTATAAAGTGGCACAGGGTATTTATTACAACAGCGAACAATTAAAAAATTAAAGAAAAAGGTTAAATACAGGTATGATTTTCTATTTAATGTTTATGGGAATCTCCAAGATACAATTAAATAACCTACTGATAAGGGATACTAATAGAAATTAGCAGGCAGTAAACAAATCTCAGAAGCACCCACTGCTCTATCACTCCTGCCGTAACAATTCAATACAGCTACCTTTCCTACTATTTGGAAAATGATAAATCAAAACTCAATTCCCAACAAACCTAAGTAGCAAAACAATTATCATGAATATTTTCATTTTCAAGGTAAGTATATATTTCTGCAGCATTATTTCAGTACTAGAATAGCTCATTGATTGTTCAGATAATTTCAGCTCCTACGAACTCTGACATCTGAATAAATGCCCATCTGAGCTGGAGTAGTCTGGTTCAGCTTACATGCATAACACAGTCCATGTGACCACAGTTACTTTTTCCAGTTACAGCACTAAGAACTGTCCTGCTGCAGTTATTGGGGGAAGGAGGGAAAACAAATGAACAAAAACACACACACACCACACAAGGCTTGCTGAAGGATTGCCTTTTATTAAAAATACAGTAACCTTCTAATAATACTATGAAATACTTTTAAAACTTTCTAGTTATTTATATTCTAGCAGTTCAATACATTGAATTTTCAATCCATAATGTTTTTCAAATATCTAATTTATGCTTCCTAGAAAGGTTCTCATTTGTTTGAGAAGCTTACAGTGACTCTCTTACATTTCTGTTTCTGGATTCATAATATACTTCAGATAGCTTATATGTTACATTATCAGCAAGACCTTGCTTTTTTCATTTAAAAAGGCCACAGCTTAAGGTTTCATTGATACATGGTAACTTAGTTTTACTCAATAAAAATTCCACTTTTGTTTGAATTTCTCTCTCTAATTAATCTAACCCAGAGAGAGGACAGAGTGTATCGTCCAGATGTTGCAGCATGAAGTCAGAGTGCAATATTCCGCTTCCTGCTACTTCGGTGCTCATTCTTATACTGAGGTCTATCTTTTGAACCATGAGTCCCACTGGGGGCTAAGTGTGGGTCCATCTCCTGCTTATGGTTAATATGGAAGATCATACCAAGCTACAGAGTTGGAGTTGCTTTTTAGAATATCCAGTGCCAACACAGGTTGCAGAAGAATAAACTGAAGCCCAAACACAGGAGTCTTCCAGTTTCTCAATTTCACTGGTGTCAGTTTGTAGATTTTCAATAGGCCTCCTATCATACTTTTTTTTTTCCCCCCTTATTCTGGGAGCACAGCCAATCCACAGCACAGCAGCTGACTTTCCCCAGAACTAACTAGAAATATTCTGATAGACTCTATTTATAGACTCAAAAACTTAGGACTGGAAGCAGTCAACCAAATTTTTCCATTCCTGCTCTCCTCCTCTATCTATCTATCCTGGGGTAACCTAAACTCCAGGCTTGTATATTTCCCAAGGGGAAACTCTTTTTTTTTCCAAAATAGATATACCTTGGGCATATACAACTTCTTTAAAATCCCAGTCACCTATAGAGACCCTTGCATGCAGTTTACTAAACACGTTAAAAGAATACAAATCCTTTACTTTTAGATCAGCTTAGAAAGCACTAATATTGATCTTTGTGACCGCAAAAAAACAAAATTCAAGAAAAAAATAGGATCTCTAAGAGATACGAGTGGTATTGCACTACCTGTATCTTAGCTACGCCAGAGTTTAGACTTGTTAATTCTGCTGCTTTAGTTTACTGTACAATAAATAAAAACTTTTTAGGAGACTCAAATAGAAGATATCCACTTTTATATAAATATATATATAGCTAATACCTGCAGAACTCAAGTAGGTTTTGTTCCCACTGCTTTAGGCCCAGTATATAGAAAACCCATGTCCTAAAGCCAGAATAACATTGCAGATGTTCTGTCCTTGGACTTATGACCCTACATTCAACTCTATTTACAACACTACCAGATTTGGTTGCACATTTACTTACAGCAGGTAATGCATCAAAAATATAAATTTTGAAACATAAACACTAGCTGGGTCTTGAAGAAATACCTTGCAAATTTGATAGTTACTTAACCTTACAATTGTTGCTAGAAAACACTACTCAGTATTTACTTCAAGCCTTTAAAGAACCTGACTAATTTTACGCGATGCTACTGGTGCTCTTAGTGAAGACTGGCTGGACACATCCCAACCTAAATTTACTTCTTGACATCTAACTTACCTAATCCACAGTCCTAATGTAATGCAGAAATTCAAATAATGTTTGAACGTAGAGTTACTTTAGATTTGGAAAACCTGTAAAAGCATGATATTTTGGATATTCTGCAAAGTGTTGACAAGGTAAGCTGCAGAATAATATTATAAAAAAATCTGCTCTACTGTTCGCTTTTGTCTATTCTTTGAAAGAAACATTAATGGGACAGAAACGAAAGTCTTCCACAGATGGCAATGATTGTTCCATTTCTGTCTTTTGAATGATGGACTCTAACCTATGCCATCATTGACTCTCACACCTAGTAGAACTACCAAAATGCAACAAGACAATTTCACCTTAACCTGCTCAGATGAAGTGTCAGACAGGCTACATAGTACTGTACACAGCAACTTGGAAATAGTTTTGTGGTTACTGCTGGCTTTCAGATTACATGAAATACCTGTATAAAATCAATCACATTTATCTCATTTAAACTGAACTGATAACATTCCGAGCATTCTCAATTTTAATCATATCAGACAAAATTGCAATTCCTCTAAGATTTTTTTTCACTATAATAAGTTTACATCTTATTGTGCCAATTCCTGCTATTTTCCTTGCTCCTATGATTTTTTTTAAATTAAGTCATATTTCTTATTCTTCTACATTCCAGATGAAGTTCATTTCCGCTGTTTTTTTTTTTTTTTTTAATGAGTATTTTTTTTCTTCTAAGCATGAAAACTTCATGCATTTCTATGGACTTACTGATTTACGTCATGCCAATATCACACTACCCCTGACTTTGAGGTACTCTGCAGAAAAGAGCTCATACCCGCCCCAAAGCAGGGACCTGTCCTACGGAGTTAGACCCAGAATTCAAAGGCTCAGGTGCCTTCAATGATATTTGGAAAGAACTAAAAATTCAAGCCACCAAATTCCTCCCTCATCTTCCAGGCTGTGGTCTGACAGTCACTCTGAGGCATGCTGGGAGGCTTGAAGCAGCAGCTCCCCAGCTTTGCATGCCCTCATTCCCGAGCACATGCTCTCACCTAACTCCCCAGGGCTCCCAGCTCCTCACGCCTTGGTGCTTGCTGGCCTCAACCACTGGGCAGCCATAGCCCCAGCTTCTCTACCACACTGCAGTTGCCTTCATGCACTTTGCTATTAGTTTAAAAAGATTTTCTGTTAATAAGCACAGTATTGTGGGTTTATGGTGAAGTAAATACAATCTGAAGTACCTTGAAATCAGACACAGGGCTGATATAGGTCTAGTAAAGGCAGGATGTGGAACAATAATAAACACATAGCATAAATTCCCTTGTTTTTCAGAGCACAGCAGATATAGAAATAAGGGAGGAAAAAAAAAAAGAAAAAAGAAATTAAGAACCTAGTGACAGAGCTCAAAACTCACCTAGATTTTGGAATTATGATACCAATTCATTAGAAAGTAAGAGATGGGTTTATAACTCTTTTTTCCTGCATCATTCAACATTTCCGATTTGTAAAAAACGTTAACTAATCAACTATCACACTGGAATCAACTAATATAACAGCTTATAAATAGACTTAATGGCTGTAAGTCATTTACAAGCCAACAATACAGCATCTGACACAGTTTACCTCATATTAAAATAAATTTATTGAACATCTGCAATATATAATTAGCTAGAAATCAATAAGACTGCTTTAGAAAAATGTATTGATCTACAGAGTAGGTTGTTCCTTTTTCTAAAGCAAGATAAATCTAAGTTGCTAAATTAGTTTGCAGGAATTACAGTTACTTGGAAATATTTAACTAAGCTGATTATTAAAAAACAAAAACAAACAGACAAAACCCCTACTACCTTCCTTTACAAATTAGTATTACAAAATGTGAAGGTATCTGAAAATCATATCTAGCTCTTGCAAGAAGTTCAAATCACTAATGAAACGAAACAGGATACAGCTTATTTGTCACTTTAGTTTCATTTCCTACTTCCAAGAGTCGAGTGGCTTTTTTTTAAGATTTCTAGAGTGTTATAAAAGAGTACGCAAGTACTCTAGTCATTCTGGATACAGTTTATAAACATAAATATATCTGTTAAAAATAGAGCCTCCTGTCTTCCTGTGGAATAGTTTCCTTTGCCTGTAACTCAATCTTTTTCAGTTAGAGATGCTCAAGTTAATGGGCAAAGAGTGCAGTAAACATGTGGGCACTACCTACATTAGCAGGCATCTCAGAGAGATCTGGAGAGGGTGATGGGCAGCACGGAGCTGCCACTATCCCCAGTGTGACCCTATGTCGAGGGTTACGCTGCCAGTTGGGCTACCCTACACCACATACCATGAGGGGCTGCAGCCCCTTACGCGACTCTGCAGCACATTTTTCATTTGCTGTCATCTAAAAGGTCTCTACTTTTTCCTCCATGGTTGGCCTGTGATGTGAACCACTGCACAGAAAATGGGGGCAGCTGGAAGATTCACTTCAAAAGCACATTTCTGAACCAAATAAAAATGCTAATGTAGACCTACCAAGCATGTTAGTGGCCCTCTGAACACAGTTAACTGTTATTTATGATAGGAAGGAAGCACAGCACAGTTTCCAGACCTACAAAGGCTGCAGTTTTGGTCCCAGAAAAATGAGAAATTCATTCTTTTTACTTTACATCTCTATATAAATAAGCTTCTCTGATTTTTCTCCTTTTTAAAATACCAAGTGCCTCCAAAAATGCCTTTCCTTCCTTCTTGCTTCATCCATTAAGAGTTTATAGTTTAATATGAAATGAGTAAGTCATTATCTGTGTGTGCAATTTGTAATTGTCATTGCCACATACTTAATCAGTCAAAATTTTAAATGCCTAATCTACTTTTTACTGTTAAATCTTCAAAACATAAATCCAAACAATCTCAAGAAACAGAAAGGTTAGTTGAGAAACAAGTGCAAATCAAATACATTGTTTCATTGCAACATTATCTTATGTCATTAGTTGGCAGTAGTCATAAAGTTCTGGACCATTTCCAATATTTACTTCCATACACTGAATGGAAACTGACACATCTAACCCCCACTTTGTTGTTCTTCCAGCTAGTTTACACAAATTCAAATTAAGTGAAGATTTAAAAAAAAAAAATCTAATTGAATTGATTTAAACTATTCAGTTATGTCAGTGTATCTAACGGAACAGTATGGTAAAGCTATACAGAATTTCTAAAGCTAATCTAAAGCTAAGAAATGCTGTTTTACTTGAAGTATTTTAAAGCAGGTCTGTATGATAAAGGTTCAGAACAGAAGTTTGACAAGCCAGTCACATTCAGTAACATTTTATAATCCTTAAAGAATGTTTATTGGCCAATATTTGTTTTTAATTATTAACTTAAGAAAGCCTGAGTGCTAAAAAAATAAAGCTTTTTTTTTCCACCCTCTAACTGAGTAAAGAGACTATCAAGAGAGGTGCAGTCCCTAGGAAAGAGGGAGGACAAGGTCTCTGCTGTTGCCACAAAGTGCCTATGAGTCCTAGAGGTGCCAGTGCAGGGACCCTCTCCCTGTCAGGCTCAGGGCACATTGCTGTCCAGCACTCCAGTTCCTGGGCAGGCTCATGCCAAAAATAAGTGGGCAAGTTTACTGTCATAATGTCTGTATGGGTACACACACATGAAGGTTTCTGCTTAACTCCAAGATACCACCTCTTGGCAGATACAGAAAGCGACAACTGCAGTGATCCAGAAGCACGCATCACTTGGGCCAGACCAGATGACGTGTTTATCTTCTATTAAAATACCTAAATTAGACCTTGATCCTTAGACATGAGACTACACCCACTGTCCTCAAATGAGACTTTTAGATTTGCTGAAAGTTCACAGATACCAGAATCAACACTCTTATTTATCCAAACCATTTCAGAAGTCAACACAATTAAATCTTATAAAGTAGAGCTGAACCTAGCAGGAGAGGAATTGCTGATTGCTGTAACATACTGTCCTCTCTAACAAAAACTTAACTTAGTTTAAAATAATGAAACTGACAACTCATATAGTCTCCCCAGAATCAGTGCAAGTCTCCCATCCACCTTAACTTGCAAGGTCCCTGGTACTCCAGAAATGCTCAAGTGCATGACAGGCTTCTGAAGATAAGACTTCAGCTACATTAAAGCTCAGATCTCCAACCTTTTGGACTAGCTCATATCTGAACTCAAGTCTCCTGAAGGAAAATGAAGAATATCATCTTGATGCACCAGACTAAGAGTGCACCTCTAAAGGTGGTTCCTTTCCCACTCCCAGCCCAGTGGCAGAGACACAAAATCCATCTGGGATGCCCAAGTCCTGCTTCCAGCTTCAGTTACCTCAGACGAAGAGGCTGTTCTTGAACAGCGGGTATGGCTAACTGTAAAACAGCCCTCTCCCTGTACTCTTACTTGTAACAGCATTAATAAAGAGCTAAACACACAAACCGGGATTGATTTTTCAAGGCAAGACATTGCCAGAGTAAACTGGGACTTTCAGATTGTGAAACGACGTTTCCAAAGGGCTCAGAGAGCAGAGCCCTCCGTAAGGACATGGTAGGGTGATGCATTCGCACAGGTACACGGACACGTGTGACTTATGCAAGCTCCCTGGCACGTAGGCACGTGCACACGTGCACCCAGCCCCGGGGAGCACGCTACAGAGGCGACACTCATCTTGTCTGTTCAGACTCTGGCTAAACTTAGCTGCTGCCCCTTCTCCTTTATGGCCTGAATCTGCCATCGAGATGCAGAGCATGATTTTAAAACTACTGAACAGACCACTGCTTTGCCTAGTGAACTGCTCAAATCAATTTCAGGGACTCTGAATCCAGCACTAGAATCTTTACTTAGGAGTTTCAACACCATATATATATATACACACATATATATATAAATAAAAGTAAATCTCCTTCCATTCTATAAAGGGATTACAAGACTCAGGACATAGTGATTTTTAATTTGTATTGTGATAGATCTAAGAATACCTAGTTATTCAATGTGTTATTATTTAATCAGTTATACAACAAAGTTACTGCTAGTCTAGTCTTCAAATTTATTCACAGGTAACAGACATGCAGTACAACACAGGCTATTGCTATATACGCAGCGAGCACATGCTGCAGTTACGGCAGCCTCGTACAATTTAGACCTGGGTAGAATCTAGGCAAGAGCTCTACCAGGCACTTTTGTTGGACCTTCCATTCAGACTCTTCATAAAAGAGAAGAAAAAAAAAAAAAAAAAAAAAAAAAAAAAAAAAGACAGAAAGACAGAAAGACAGGTGGTGAACAAGAGAAAGGGTACTGTACAGGGTCCACAAGCCTGCACTATCATATTAGCAGAATATGGTATTCAGAAAACCATTAGCAAAAATACTAGAAAGACCCAGTTGTTTGGCAACTAGGTGAACCAAAAGTCTAGTCTGGATAAATGTAAATACTTACTTCCCTATTCTGACATGTGGTTAAAAATGCTAAGACCACTGAGAGACTGCACTGTCCAATATGAACCTTTATCATACATGATTATTTTGTAGACTTAAGATTGAATTTGAACCTGAAACAGCCAAGCATGTGTGCATGCACGCACACATACGGGAAAATAAATTTTCCCGCAACACCAAAAGAATCACAATTTTAAAAGCAGCAGAATTTTTAGCTGTTTCTTTTCACAAGAGCTAATTGTTTGAGAAAAGAATTATAAAGCTATCACTTAAGAATCTGCGACAGTACCTCTAGAAAACAGACAGGGAAAGATACATAGAACAGAAAAAAAATATCATGTCCATTTCAAATTTTAGTTTGAAAGCCCATTCACAAGTTATTACTCCTCTAGATGTAAGCATAAGGTATTGTTTAAAACAGAGAATATAAACTAGTAAAATGATTAAAAAGTGAGAAACATCCAGCAATTAGTTTGAAATTTGCTTTTTAACCTCAGGGTTGTAACGCTTTGATCTATTATTAATTATCACTAACCACATTCAGCATCATATCCATGCATCTAAGGACAGCATACACATTTTTATAAGTGATTTCACATATCCACAGATACTGAATATAACTCTGTTCTAATGTTCCAGCTGAAAATCTACCTTTTAAAAAAAAAAAACAAACACCTTTAAATATTGAATCTAAGTTACCCCACCTCCAAATATGAATTTAAGCTATTACATTTTTTTTCCTTGAGGTACATATGCAACACTGCTGCTTATAGATTGCAGATTTATAGAAAATTTACTGAGCAGCTAAAAACACATTCTAATGTAACTGAAGGAGTGTAAATCATAGTTTAAGAAAGAAAACTCAACTGCAAGTGATTCTCTTGTGAGCTACCTACAGTCTGGGAACTTCTGCCAAAGTACAACTGTATAGAGAAGCAATATTGTGCAAAGATACTTGTTCGTCTACAGAATAGGCAGAACCAAAGTTACATATTTTAAGAGCTCAGAATTATCAGTAGTATTATTTAAATCCAAAACACTTATTTCAATAAAGCAGAAAATAAAACAAAAACAAACAAAACTATCCAGATCACATCATTTCAGAAGACATATTGTTAAATATTTATAAATTAAATCAATAAACCTCAGTTGGGAGGAGAGAGAGAGAGAAGAGAAGAAAAAAAGAAAAAAGGCAAGCATGCATGTTATCAAAGACATGCATCCTGCCTCAAAGTGTTAGGGGAACACTCCTGAAACTGCATGTCCTCCTAACCACGAGCATAGCAGGGCACAAAGCCAGGAGCTGTCCTCACTGCTCTTGCCAGTAGTGGCACTGGAGCAAACTTAGTTGGGAACTCCTGGCATGGATAAATAGGGACTTCCTGACCCCTGTAACTTAAGTCAAAAAATAGCCGTTCGTCCAAGGTCAACAGGTCTCCTCCAGCAGCAGGACCAACGTGGCTTGGGCAGGAAAGGCAAGATGAGGGCCTTGGGCAGGCAGTAGCAACACTCCTCACTTCTCTACGGATCTCTCATGCAGAAGGCTAAATTAATCCACAATGCAGAGCACCAGGCACTCTGTAGCAACTAGCTGCATGAGAAAACTGATAAAGTTACTAAACTTAGATATGTTTAATACCTGGCTTTCATACACACTTTTAGCTTCACTGTCAGAGCGTTTTTATCACTCTTATATAACCATATCATAAGACACATTTGCCAGAGAAAGAGTTACAACTCTATATCCATTTTAAACTCTGGTATTTTTGACCTCTGAGAGTTTAAACCTGGAGTCACAATACCCCAGTGTTTACTCACAGGAATTCTGACTGTAGTAAGCTTATTAATTTCCGCTTCTACAACTATTTTTAAAGACAAAGCACGTACATATGTTTAAAATAAAACAAAATAAAGAACATCCCAAAACACTTTATTTTAAAGGCATACCCTAGCAATATAAATACTGAGATAATACGTTCATTTTTTTTAGTAGGAATGCATGTTCACATTTGATAGTCCTTTCCATCCCTTCGGTTTGCTCTCAGGCCTCCACTGAATCACGCTGCCCACCAAATCGCACCAACAGGTCAATTTTTAGAGCTCCCAAATAAACTGAATCAGGAAACTGCTCTGACCCTCACACATGCACATATTGTACACTCAAATAAATGGCAAGAACAGAGTTAGACCAGACACGACTCCCAGGCATTGCCCAAACAGTATATTTCAACACCAAAAACAATATATTGTTAAACCACACATGACACCCAGCAGCAATCTCTGGTCATGCCCCAGTTCAGCAGAGCACCAAAGCATATATAGAAAACAGATTCAACTGGGCAGAACACTTCAGAGCATGCTTAGGTTCCATTAATGCTAAGTGCTTGTTGAATAAGGACAGTTTATTGAATCAGAACTTAACAATTTACTCCATCTGCAGCGTGAGCACTGTATGATTATTGATATCACTGCAAAAATCTGTATGCATACTTACTTGCATAACTGCAAAAAATATATACACCACCAAATATAGAAGAACATCCTTACATTCTTATACAGTACATATTTCAGACATCAATGTCTTCCAGTGCTCATTAAAATGGACAAATCTATATTTTCAGCAGAATATTGATGATCAATTTTTCTTCTGCTTGCATATTTTACAATCTCCTCACAAATTAGTGCTTCTTCCCCTTTATCAGAAAACAGTTAAAAGGATGTATAAGAATGAGATTCTGTATCAGCAAAAGTAATATAAAAAGCTAAGATACTATTATTAACTATTATCAGAATCGAGTACAGCAATCATTTCCAAGAGTGAAGCCTCAAAAAAAAAAAACAGTATAGAATTTTCAGTAAAACTCAACATTATAAAATCTGTATGCCATTATTCAAGGGATTGTTTCTTTCTTTGTGTGTGGATATTAGTAGTGAACCTCATATTTCCATAGAATTCAGATTGGTATCTTCCACCAATATGGACATTTCCCCAATATACAAGAGAAGTAGATTGAAAGATACATTAACAAATTCGGAACACCTATATAAAAGCCTCTAAAATAAAGAGTAACCTCAACAAAATAACGATAAACAAAGTTCTAGAAAGCATGAGGCTACTAAACACAAGCAGATATGCTAAGGAGCACATTGAGACCTTCTGGCCTGGCATATTAATACAGGCTCATAACCTTTCAACAAGGGATAAAGATATACATATTTATAATTTAGATAAAACAATATATACACACTACTAGAAACTAATAAAGTTATATGTAAAACTACAAAAATAAGTGTTATCTTTCTAATTGAAAAAGTATGCATTTAGAGGTATGGCCTGCAAAACGACATAACTGTTGTTGAAAAAAATTGCACTGAAAATTTGTGGGAAGCCCCGGGGGAAACAATCCCAGGGGGATTGATGGGGAAACAATCCCCTCAAGCACAAGGAGTATTTTAGCAGTTCAGTATTTTTCCCAATAAGGTTCATCAGTAAACACAGAGATCAAGGTCAAACATAAATTTTAAAAATAGTATCTACCATGCCTTTATCTCTCTGGCAGTTATGATTCTGATGGTGACTATTCTAGATAATATTTAACATAAGTGGGGAATTTGTTTTGTTTCCCCCCTCCTTTTTTTTTTCTTTTTTTTCCTCTTCTCCTTTTTTTGTTTGTTAGTTTAGCCTCCTCAAAAAAAAAAAAAAAAAACAGATTTTAACCAGAATCACCTATTCAAGTCAGGAAAGGTTTATAAATGATGTCCCCCTATTCCCATCCCTCTTCCCTTTGTTGTTCCCCCTATCCTCTGGGCTACCACAAGTCTGGTTTATGTTGCTCACTCTGCCTCCTTGGGAGACAGGACACATTGCTGAGTTCTGCCTGCAGATGCTGGACTCTACACTGAAAGTAAGTCCTGACCCACGTGAAAGGCTCACAATTATACAGCCTCAGAAAACATTATCAATATAGTTGCTTAAAATTTTGACTATACACAATCTTATGTAGTGAATGACAGTCTTTCACCTAACTTTAATAGATTTAAGTTAGACTTTAAAATATCATGGAACAATGTTTTGAAGAATAATCTCCTGGTCTGAACGGTAACAACTGCAGAAATATACTGATCAAGTGTAATTTATTTTTAAAAAGTGATTTTTTAAATGATAACAAATGTCCTAATTTTGTGACTCCATCACACACTGCATTACACCAGCAATTCCTTGCCAAAACAAAAATACTTCATCTTCATGCCTCACCTCCACAAAGAGGCTAGCAAACAGAATCAGCTATTTAGGACCCTATATACCTTTATAGCTCCACTGCTGGTCCACCTTTTGCAGCAGCTTTTCATGGAACTTGACAGCAGCTCTACTCCCACGTAATAGAGAGACTTATTATTAGTCTAATACAACAGATTTCGATACCATCAAATTCCAACTCCTATGAAAGGAGAACAGCGGAAACAGCTCTTTGCTCCCACAACAGCCAACCCAAGAACATGGAGCATGTGCACATACATGAGTTCATATGGAAATTAGAGGGAAAAGGCATAGTGCAAAAAAGCTTTAGGTAAGAGCTAATGCAGCAGAAAGGTCATCCGCCACAATTCTTACTGTTGTTTCAGGCAACCATGACATTTTCCTAGGCCATTTTGAAAATTACATAATTAGCACGATCATAAGTCTTTGGATTGTATCCCGATTCAGATGAGCAACCACCTTAATAGGATGTCTGTCAGCGACAACACACAACCACACATACCTCATTTTCAAGCCCACCTCGCTATTAGTTAGTTTAGAAATGCGATTCATTCGGGGGGAAAGGGATCTGTACACACAGATATGAATCACCCTATTAAAAATAAGACATATGAAATCCTTCAAAGACAGACATACTCTGCATGCACATTAGCATGACAAAAATTTAAAACGGAGTAAGGAAATAATGTTTTTGCTCAAGAAACTCTGGTTCTCACACACTATAAGTTGCAACATGATAACTAAAGTTACCATGAACTATATTAAAAAGAAACACAGCTGCCTAAGTCAAGGCAGTCGAAAGAGAAAAAAAAATGTTCTATCTGACAATGAATGCTAGGTCAGCACACTAGCAAGGCATTTTAAATAACTATAGTTAATTCACCAGACTCTATCAGCGAGTATAATTCATGAAAACTCCAATTTAATACAAATTGATACTCATGAGAGGAAAAAAAAATTACAGCAATATTCTTAATATCAATTCTTAAAATGAAGTATCTTTCTTCCTGGAAGCACCCAATCATTTTCACCATATAGACTGTAACTAGAAGCAGATTAAATAAGGTACAATATTGAGTTTCAGAAAATAGTGCCACGGCCAAAACAAGATATATGAAATGTATGGAATAGAAGATTTAAAATATTCTAACTTCCTCTGGCAGATTTTGAAAGGCTAACCATGTACTTTAAAAGTGTGCAAAACATTTGACTCCTGATATGATTGACACACTTTAGAGAAAAAAAAAAAAAAAAAAAAAAAAAAAGGCAACTGAGCAAATAAAAATCTGTCTTCGATGCAAAGCGTACAGAGGTGCCATCTGGATGCTCTGACAACACACAGGGAGACTTTTAAATCCCAACACCATGTCGACATGGAATGGCTGAAACCCACTTTGGGATGTTGCGCCTGACATGGCTTTAAGCTGTGTCTGGCTTATCACAACACCTGGGAACACAAACACACTTATGTACGCTCTCCTCTGTGTTTTAGCTGGAATGTGACAAGGGCAAAGTTGAAATTGAGGCTCATTAGCAGGAATGAGCTCCTGCATGTGCAATAGTCTTTATGACTTGCCTCACCAGTACAGGGATTCCTGAACAGGGCTCTGCTCTCTTCAAAGAGAGAATTTTCTTTGGTGCAATCAAAACCATTTTTTTCCTTAATTACTCATTATTTTTTTAAAAAGAGTCCACAGCAAGAAATAATAGGAAAACCAAATGATATTCCCTACATAACTCTACAAGTCATTTCTTACTCTTGCTTAAATTCATCTGAAAGTTTATTTTGCTTTCAAATCTGCTATGCTAAAATGAAATTTTAAGGGCATGGGTCTCCAGTTGCACCTGCTAACACAGAGCCATTAACAAGCAAATTAACAGCAACATTTACTTAAACAACAGGGTTAAATTGGAGATTTGAAATGACGACACATCCTAATCTGAAACAGAGATCAGCATGTCTCAAGAGTTAAAACCTTGCAGATCATCATCACCTAAACAGAATTCCACACATGCACAACAAGAGCTCCCAGCATTAAAAATTTCAATATTTGGATTATGCAAAGCAAGAGCTACATTCACCTACATACCTAAAATACACGAGTTTAGAAAACAAAGATGAAAAAGTACAGTTATACCAAGTCTTGTGATACCATTTATCTATTTTTTAGTTTAGAGGCAAACAGATGAAAAGAGCTACCATGAAGTAGTATCAGATCAGGCAAAATTGTTTCAAAAGCCTAGTAAGAAACTGTCATTAAAAAGTATGTAGTAATAACCATGCTTCTACCAATATTTCTCATGCCTGTCCCCGTGAAGATGACAACCTCAACTCGGTGTGAGCAGTAGCCTTCATGGACGGCAGCAGCTACTTGCAAAAGTGACAGTGCTCAAAACAGTGTCAGTAAACTATTGGTTCTTCACATTTGGACACTTCCTCAATTTTGGCGGCACTTTTTCCACTATATAAATAACCTAATTTATGGAAAAATCATCAGATAAAACACTATGAAGTAGTAACAACCTAATTTGTCTTAATTCAAGAAGTATTTTAAGGCAAATCCATCTCATAATAAACATCCAGCTATACGTCAAGTTTAGCATGAAGGCGAGATACCAGCATTTGGAAAGACATCCTTCTAAAGTGCATTTTTCATAGACTGTATTTGAAATAGCTGAATCAAAAGCCAAATACAGCCTGAAAAACAGTAAGGGAAATGCAGAGACATTGGTCATGTTTCCTCCATCTGTCTAATATAAAATTGAAATATTTACATCTTTTTTCCTCTTATGAACTCTACATAGGTAGACTATATTCCACCCTCCAAAGCACCATTGCTTCACTGGATGTTTTTCAGTGAAATACTATTTTTTTTCCAGAAATCTTTTGAACCATACAAATATGGAAGAAGCTGTTTTGCTGCTTCTTCCCCACTTTCTTCCGCTACTCCAAGAATAAGGTAGGAGTTACATTCAGTGAGGACAGTCACGTATCTTCCAATGAGATCAAATCTTTTGATGAGAAAGACAGACATGCAAACAAAGGTATGGAAAAAGTAAATGCAAATTCTTTTATTGACCATTTCACTGAGCTTTAATAAAGAAGTTTAGGTGAGTCAATTTGACACATGAAGAGGTTATGTAAGCACTGCAACTCAGTCATGGTGTCAGATTCATAATTGATGTTAAAAATTATTACATGTAACTAGCTTATGAAAGTGTCTTGTATAAAGTATACGGACATCAACTTTTTGAAGAAGTATGTGTTTCCATGAATTGGACAGGAAGTACAAATTCAAGTGACACTTGCATGTTTCTCTTTCACCAAAAGTAAGGAGATCAGATTATCTATTTATCCTTTTCAAATGCATCAAGTTTTAACAGCCTTCCTCCTTCTGGAGGCATTTTTCTATATATACAAACCAAATGTTCCTACAGTTAAAATACAGAAATAATATGTTGCCACAGGCTTCTGACTTTAGTTTTTAAACTTAACCAGTTAAAGCCTAGTGCAAACATTTAACAATGCATCCTTACAAAAATAGATTTCTGATATTATCACTTTTTTATTCTCATCTCAACATTTCATCTGAGGTAAAACACATTCAAGCATCAAATAAGATAGAATATTCATTACTGGACACATGAGAGCAATTTTACTAAGCTCTCATTATGGGAAAAATAACACTTATAGTACTAAGAACTCACAAACACACTAAAGCTACAATATCAAGTCTAAGAACAATAGAATATTATATGCTCTTTTTAAATATTAAAGTGAGCATTTTGATTTTATTAAAGCCAGAATAAAATATAGCAAGGAAGAAACCAGCAACTCTAATAACAAGAATCACAATGCAGACATAAAAAGCTATGCATCAGCTTGAGAAATATCACACCAGACCCCATTTTAATTCACTCCTTGCTTATGCTATATATCTCTCTCTATATATGTATGTATATATATATATATGAAGTAATTTGTCTACTCACCTTGACACATTTTCTGGAATGTATTCTAGAACTGGATACCCATCACTTCTTCTGGATGCCAACTCCGAATGGGATTTCCACGTCTCCACGAGCGTGCTGACTGGGGGAAAAGAGCTCAAGTGCTGAAACGTCTGCTCTCTAGCAACAGGTCGCGACAAGGATATCGTGCCTTGGGCACCAATCCTGTAGTGAAATGACTGTCCACCTGAATTGACACCAACAATGGCAGAGGATGGTAGACTGTTCTCTTGATAATAGCTGCCGTCATCAGGCTCCTGTTTAATTCCCACAGGTAGGCCTGGATTTGAAAAGCCACTACCTTCGCAATTTCCATCAAATGAAGAAACAGGTGGTCCTAAAATCCCAGAAAGAGAATAGTAATCTTTGTCATCCATAAAAGAAAAATATGAGCCATCTGTAAATGGAAAAGGATTTACTGTTTGATTCCCTTTAAAAGAGGCACCAGAACAGGGATGTTTAGTTGATTCTTGCTTTACTGGTACTGAAAATGGGGAATCAGAATTTATTTTGCTGCTTTCACCAATACATGCACTACCAAATGAACCATCTGGTTCGGGTTTTATAAACTGAACAAGGTTCATCTGAGTGTTGCTTGAGATGGCATTCTCCATTTCCTCCATTTTAGGAAATGGGATTTCTTGAGCACCTTTCTCTTTTGTTTCTGGACTAGGAACAGTGTCTTGGCTTCTGCTAGGTCCAGCAGGTGTGCCAGAAGCAGGAAATCCTAGAGAATTGTTTACAGGGCTACAGATAGAAGATCCCACAGTGCTAACAGCCGGACTAGAACGAGTGGACCTGTTATTGGCATTGGAAGGGCTGGCAATGGAGCTTCTTGAGTTCATATTTGCAGGACTGGACACAGAAGATCTCATAGTGATATTATTAGGACTTGAGACAGGAGATTTCACACTGCAATGGCTGGGAGGACTAGAAATTGGTGATTTCATGCTACTTATAGGACTAGAAAGTGGAGACCCTACATTGCTAATGTGTGCAGGACTGTGCAACATGGACCCCCGGTTTTCAATGTTAGGCGAGCAGGACAAGGGAGTTCCCTGGCCAATTGGGCTGTGCACTGCAAAATTCCCAAAGTTAGCAGTAGTTGAGGACACAGAGTTAATCCCAGCAGGACTACACACTGAAGAATTCATATTCTGAGGACTACAGCTCGACGGACTTTTCTCTTGACACATCATAGGGCTTTTGACAATCGCATGCATGGCACCACCGTTCACGGCACTACCGGAGTCCGACATCAAAGACCTCAAAGGCCTGCTGGCACCATGCAGGGGAGAAGAGCAGTGGCCGTTCTCCTTGTAGAGCTTCACCAGCTGCTCCACGTTCTGGTATATCTTCCCTGGGCTCCCCTGATTCTGCTGGTCATAGGGATAATCAGCATCTCGTATTGAATCCATATATAAACCCATAGATTCAGCTACAGTTGCTGAGAGTTCCTTCGACTCTGTCTCCGTTTTGATGTCAGAGGGCAAAATACCAGGCGGATGGCTGTCTTGCTGCAGGCAAGCGAGTAGTTCAGGTTTTTCTTTGTTGTTTCCTTGAGCACTGCTGTTTGGAAAAGCGCTGGCAGCACAGCTTACGCTTACGATCTCCATATAGTTACTGTTATCAGTCTGCTCTCCAGCACCTAGAGAAGAATACTCCATAGACTGAGAAACTTGACCCCACCGTCTCTCCATATCTAAGCCTTCTGGGTAGCTGTGGTATCCTTTCGTCTCCATAACTAGCAAAAACATATACAAAAAAGTAAAGTTAATAAATGACAAAGTGCAATTTCCTAAGGAAATTTCCTAATTTCCTAAGGAAACAAGGCATATCCGTTCACTCTGTCTATTCCCATATGGCTGCTTGCCAGTCCTATTTGCCTGCCCTATCAATCGTTTCTGAATCATTTGTCCACTTTCAAGCACATTCAGGGAAAAGGTCTCACAGATATGACAGTCCTACAGGTTGTGAGAAAAGACTGGTCAGCGGTTAGAAAACACTCAAATTACAGTCTGTCGCTATTGGCCCACCATTACCTCGAAGGAATAGCTCCACAATGCTGGAGCAGAACCGTCCACCCTCACTGGCCACAGCGCTGTGGCCAACACCAGTGGTACCACAGGCTGCCCTCATCCAGGGGGCTGCAAAGGGGCACAGAAGAAGGAAACAAAACAAAACAAAAAGCAGAGGGCAGGAAGGAAGGAGGCCAATCAGAAGTACTGAAAGGTAGACATGCTAGTAGTACACAAGACACAACGCCCATGGAATTAAGACTGTCAGCTCTGCTCCTCCAAAGAACTTACATTACCACGTTATAAGGACTGCAAAGCTAGCAAAAGAGGCTGCTGTGATATTTTGTTTTTAATCACACAGTACAATAAAGGATGCTTTAAAAGAAAGCAACGTTTCTAGAAGGCTGGGCTCTGACTTGCCCTTTCACAGTTATGCAAACTTACTGCACAGCCACCTGAGCAGACACAGAGGGATGGGGTAAGAAGCAAGGCAGAAGTTGAACGGCAAGTGTTTCTGGCATGGAAAAAGGGACAGCGATTAGTTGGGGATGCAGAGGCATTAGAAGGATCCATAATTCTGCAATAGCAGGTCAGTGAGACAAATACATGAAGGAAAGTAAATCTTTTTCTAAAGATGACCCTAAAACCCAAAACCCTTTTGTCCAGCATGCCACTTAGTGTAAGGAGGGAAAAAAATGCATGACCTAGCTTTCATTATTTTGAAAATAACATATAGATAATGAAACATGATTCTACTGAATTAGTTTGAAGTATTATTAGAATTAAAACTGTAGAACGTCAAATATAAATGCTTACAATACTTATAATTTCAATATTATTTTCCTTATTACATTAATTATTGAATATTTAGGGCTTAATCCCTTTACTCAACACAATTTATATACTTTATCTTAAGCAAAACCGCATAAAAATGGAAAAAAAAAAAAAACATAAAATGATCTAAATGCTTCTTGCACTTAGAAAGAACTATGGCCCTATGCCTACATTCTTTTAAAGCAAAAATTTTATTAGAACATCATCATATGTATCAAATCACATTCCTTTAGCCTAAAATTTTCAGACAGAAGTACCTACTTTAAAATAAAGTCACTCCCAGATAATCGCTTAGCCCCAATTTAAGTGCTGAGCAAGGCTAATTCCTAAAGAAATCAATTGCAGCTGTGAGTGACCGGCACTTCTGAAAACCAGGAAACTCTGTTACAGCTTAAAATTAGGATAAAAGTATATTTCAACCTTCTTAAAAGTACCAGCAGATCCCCTACTCCCATTTTAGGCCTAATATTAAAATGGGGCATGGGCTGTATTTGATCTTTTACATGGCAGCAAATTTCTAACTTTAGGCACAATCAATAGGTAAGCATGCTTCAGAACTTCAGCAAATAAAAAGATGGGTCAAATAAGGCAAGAGAAAATAAGGAAAAAAGAAAAAAAGTTACTTGGTCCTGCACTGACAGTGAGAGAGGCACTATCTGAAAACTCTATTTGAGAGGATCAAAAAAAAAAAAATCAGGAGAGAGATGGTGTGATCTGACAAAAGGTAGGTTCAAAATGACAGATATAAATTAATTAGAACGCAGCAAGATAAAGCTATTTTGTGTGAGGAATGTTTTAAGCGACAGAAATGTTTCAGCAGATACTAGAACTATCGGCTTACAGGCTGCCGACCATACAAGAATTTTCTGTTTTTCTTTAAGCAGAACTTATTAGAACTCAGCTTGACTAGCATGCGTATCCATGGTATCTACACTCTACATATTGCACAGACAAACTTTCCTATTAAGTTTTAGTACATGAATTTGACAGAGGGCTAAAATAAAACATACACAAACAACAAAAGCAGAAGACATGCTATGTATCAGAACTGAGACTGTTTGCTGTTTTGTAGAAAGCAGCTCATGCTGTGAGCACACCGGTTCCCCCAAGCCCAGTAAGAAGCACCTGAGTGGTGGCATTCGGGACTGACGTATTTCACCCCAAACACATCAACAAACACAGCCCCTCCGCAGCCCGAGTCTCCGATCAACCAGGCATGAAACTAGTTCCACAGCAACAGTCAAATAAAAATCTAATGGTACCTGGTATCCCTGCAACCTAAAGGTCACCTAGAAACAGGAAAAATCGGAAATAAATGCAGATTTGGGAAAAAAAAAAAAAAAAAAAGGACGGCTCAGGCTCAAACTACCGCCCGTTTCTTAATCCCCGCTGCCTGCAAACGAACCGTCTTCAACTTTCACTCATCGCTGCGCCTTTTGGGCAGCCTGAAGCTGCCCTGGAGACCAAAGTTTCACCGCGAAACGCGATTTTTCTCCCCCTTCCCTCTCGGGGTCAGCACCGCCTGCAGCGGAGGCGGCCTCCGGCGGGGGCGGCCGCCGCTCGCGCCGGCACCTGCCGCTCCGCGGGGCCGGGACCGG